>LQNS02007216.1:8251172-8272549 GCA_001587735.2 Parhyale hawaiensis | reverse complement strand
GTTCGGAATGTTTTCTGCAAAAGGTACTACTCCTCTCGTCCGTCTGAATACGCGTGTCAATGCTGCTGTGTATAAGAACCTCTTGGCAGATCATGTTTTGCCAATCTTAAACAATTTTGACACTGACGGCCCCATTTTCATGCAGGACTACGCACCCTGCCACAAAGCCAAAAGTGTGTTGAGGTTTCTTGATGAGGAAGGAGTGGAGACTCTTGACTGGCCTGCTCAATGTCCTGACCTCAATCCCATAGAGAACCTGTGGAAAGTCTTGGGTGAGAAAGTCATGGCTCGAAATCCAACAAACACTGAGGATTTGTGGACAACGCTTCAAGAGGAATGGGGCAGAATTGATATTGAACGATGCCGCAATTTAATTGAATCTTGCCCTCGAAGATGTGTTGAAGTCATCAAACATAAAGGATCGTTTACAAAATATTGATTAAGGATGGAGGTTTTTGTTAAATTTGTCGTTTTGTTTTTGTCAAGTGTCCCTTAATTCTGCTCACACTAAATTCATAATTATAAGTTAAATATACATAACTTTTTTCTTATCCTTTGGATCGTAATAAATTCTTATCAAATTATTAGGTATCCCAATACCTCATTTGTGTTAAAATTTCAGCGTTGAACCTTTTACAGTTTTTGAGATATGGAATTTTTTATTTTTGTCCCTTAATTGTGCTCACAACTGTAAATTTAATTATAGATCAATTGCACTGCCTCCAGAATATAAACCGTTCATACCCTACCTCTGCCGTGTCTCATCATCCGTATCCTATCTACGGGCTTTGTGTATATCGCTCGCTGTTTTAATTTTGGCTGTACCAAGGAGCTTCAATGCTCTATTAGAACCTCCTTGGGCTGTACCTTGAAAACGAGAGTAGCTTAGACTCTGGAAAGCTTGGTCAATAAAACTCTTGTTCAGTTGATGTCTTACTAATACTCCTCTCAAATATGGAACCTGAACGTACTGTATTCCAATCAGTATGTCGAAGTCTCTCTTGCTCCGAGTGAACCGCTCTCTTGCCATCGATGAGGGCTTTAATAACTTCGTTCTTGTAACGCTGAGGGCAGATACTCTCGTAATTAATACATTTGTAGCTGTTTGTTGCTTTGGTATGAACTGAAGTGTGGAGTGACGGCCCTTGCTTCTTGATAAGTGTATCCAGGAAAGTGAGCTTATTGTTCTTCTCTTCTTCGACTGTAAACTTGAGTACGGAGTAAGTTTCGATGAGGAGGTGGAGCTGTTGGAGGTCGTTGTTAGCGGGTAGCAGTAGGAACATGTCATCGACGTATCTTGAGTATACTATTGGAGAATAATCCGGGGTGTTGAGAAAGTACTTTGTTTTCAAGATCACACGTGTAGAAATTTGCGAAAGTTGGTCCCAAGCTACTGCCCATAATCACCCCATCAGTCTGCACATAGAGACGCCCATCAATACTACGGAACGGGGTCTTCGTGGTGCAAAGCTCCAGCAGCTCTTTCATGGACTTCTCTGTGATCTTGGGTGCGGGTATAGATGCGTGGGGGTGCACGTTCTTGAGAATTATTCCAATTGTTGTTTCCAGTGGCACGTTGGTGAATAAACTTTCGATATCCAGGCTAGCTAATTTGTACTCTTTGGGAAAGTTGCAGTTTTTAATGAGTTCTAGAAATTCGAAGGTTGAGTCGACCATATATTTTCTCGGCATGTACTTTACAATGATACTGTTGAGTTTCTTGGCTATTTCTGCCGCAGGGGTTCCAACTTGAGACTCGATCTGTAGGACGAATCGGTGGGTCACTGACGCTCTCGTGAATCTTTGGGTTTGCGTAGATGCAACCTGGTTCATAGTGACCAATTAACTTGGGAAATTTGACGCTATCTTTCGCGGCATTGCAGGCCGTGATGTGTTTATTTATGCTCCGCTTTAGTTCTTCTATTGGGTTGTTTTCTATTTCTTTGAATTTCGATGTGTCTTCCAGTATTTGATTGATTTTTCCAGCATATTCTTCTTTGTTATAATGACGCGAAAACGTTGCTCTTGTTGGATTTTTCTGGTCATAATGTAGTCGTTCTGCTTCATTGCTCGTATTTTAGATCGTTGCTCCTTAGTCAGTAAGTCTGGCGTGAAATCTTGTTTCCTCTTCAGTCCGTACGGTCGTAGCTCGCTCTTAAGCTGATCTTCGTTGTTCTAGGAAATAAGGCCACATTCTTCTTTCTATTTGATATTGCTGTAAAGTTTTTCTACGCTGACCTTGTTTTTCTTGTCATCAAATTTTTGTTTCAAGGGACAGTTCGTGCCAAGGGACATACATAGCTTCAACAACATCCTGGTCGAGATGTACCTTAGGCAGGTTTGTCACCCAGTTCCGGGGCTCCTTTTGAAGCACTGGTGCACCGTACATTCTTGATAGCTTCTGTTGCTGGGTATTAGTTACATATACAAAGTTGTTGGTTGGCTTCTTGGTTGATTGGCCCTTTTCTTGGGCACGTTCTTAAGGATTTAGATAGAGGAAAATTTACCTACTGAATAAAAAGATAATATACCATGAAATTTCAACCTTGAATTACGATAACAAATAAGATTTTTGGAATATATGCTTGAAAGTCGAAATACCGCACTTTCTAAAGCCCGCTTCGCTTTGAAAATTAGTTCGTGCTATCTATATATTAATACGCTAGTATCTACGTTTGTATCACGCTCTTCACAAAAAGATAGAAGGAAACGATAGATTTTACTTCAAAATTGAATCGGGCTGCACAAGGAGGAACAACTACCTCCCTAGGAGGCCAACTACTCTCTAGAAAGACAACTACCCTCATAGGTGGACAGCTACCCCATAGGAAGACTACTACCATCTAGGAGGAAAACTACCCTCCTTGGAGAGCAACTATCCCCTAAGAGAGCAACTATCTCCTAGGAGGACAACTTCCCCTAGGAGAACTACTTCCTAGGTGGACAGCTACCTATAGGAGGACAACTACCCCTCCTAGGCGGTCAACTACCCTTACAAGGACAAATACCTCGCAGGAGGACAACTACCCCTCCAAGGAGGACAACTACCCCCGGAAGGACAATGACATCCCTTCCTTGGGAGGACAATTACCCTCTAACAAGACAGCTACCCCGTAGGAAAACAACTGCACCCCAAAGAGAACAACTACCACAATAAGAAGAGAACTACCCCAATGGAGGACGACTACCCCCTGCAAAGAACTACCTCTACAGGAAGAATTAGCTACTCCCATAGGATGCTAACTATTCCCTAGGAGGACAACTATCCTCTAGGAGGACAACTACCCATAGGAGGACAACTACCCATAGGAGGACAACTACCCCTAGGAGGACAACTACCCCTAGGAGGACAACTACCCTCTAGGAGGACAACTACCCATAGGAGGACAATTACCCCTAGGAGGACAACTACCACTAGGAGGACAACTACCCCTAGAAGGAGAACTAACCTTATGAGGACAACCACACAACTACACCCATAGCAGGACAACTACCTCTATAGGAGGTCAACTACCCTACAGGAGGACAACTACTCACTGGGAGAGCAGCTACCCCCATAGGAGGACAGCTACCTACCTTTATGTAACTATCCTCCCGGAAAAACTACCCCTGGGTGGACAACTACCTCCTGGGAGGACAACTACCCCCTGGGAGGACAACTACCCCCTGGGAGGACAACTACCCCCTGGGAGGACAACTACCCCCTGGGAGGACAACTACCCCATGGGAGGACAACTACCCCATGGGAGGACTACTACTCCCTGGGAGGACAACTATCTCTCTGGGAGGACAACTATCTTTCTGGGAGGACAACTATCTCTCTGGGAGGATAACCCAGGCCACCTAGAGAACAAGGCCATATCAGAATATATTCCTAACCCTTCAAATAAACCGTTAATTTTTTCACGGGTCCAGCTCGTCTGATACGATTCTTCTTTGAGCTTCATAGATGACAGGCTGTAACTGTGATCGAGCTTTTGATCTTGTCGTGCATAAGCTACTTCGCATATTTTTTCACTGAATATCTCCACGCCATATGAAACTGAACGCGGAGCAGAGTCCAAAACATTTTAAATAGTTATTGCCGCGAAATTTTGAACCCGATGGTTCACCCAACTGAAAGTATCCAGGATAGAGCTGTCACTGAGCATTTGCGATGAATTGTTTTGATTGAACTGCATTGTCTTGGTGATACTTGACTTCCAACATTGATATTCGGGCTTTTACTTGCAGGAGGGAAATTTTGCTCTCGCGAACTCATGACGGCCGAACGGTATGAAGCTCAATTCTTGCAACGAATCCCATAGCGCAAGCAAAAACAATAAAAAGCTTATTTTCTAAATTATTGCCATCATATTGCCATCATTTTTGTCGGCTGGGTACTCTAGTCACAGAAAGAGAAGTGAAGATAATTGATAAAAAATCAAATGGAAGCCAAACAAAGTGATGAACTTGGTGCTGCTAGCAATGCGCAGAACATGTGCAAAAGCAGCAGCAGCAACCGGTGGAGGGCTAATACAAGAAGTACCTACAGTCCCTAACGCCTTATACTGCACCAGGAAGAGTAGCCTCCCGATGATTAGTATATATAAGGGAATCTTTCAGTTCCCGAGGTTAAGGGGCATGTGGCTACTGGAGAGGGTGGATCGGGCTGCAAAATACGTTGTGTCTTCAGCATATTCGAGGAACTAGGCAGGTGCGTTGGCTTCACGCCTCTGGGCTGTTTTAGGCTCTAAATCAAAGTTAGATAATCACTGAGACGCCGATAACTCAATCTTGTTCCATCTAATCGAGTTTCCAGACGGCCAAAGGTAAAGTCAACTTTGACCGCACCCTCAATTGGGAAACCTACACGCACTGGTTTGTGCTAGCGATATAGGTCCACGGGTCCCAGAGGAGTGGGTGCAGCTGCAGTCGGCCACAGGTCATCAAGAACTATGGCGCCCATCTCACGGAAGGTTCAAATGACCCGCGACTTCCCACCCCTTATCTCTGAGGAAGGCAAGTTCCACCACGGCGCTCTGCGTGCCCACAACAGCCGAGTCAGCACACCTACATCACCAAAGAGCTCGTGTGCCTGGCATGGCCTCGAACCTGCAGTGCAAGGAGTGAGGGCTGGGAATGTGAGCGTGAGCGTGTTGCTACCGAGGAGGCAAGCATACTTAGGTTACTATGAACCCCAGCAAGGGCACATTCGATTGGCGCAAAAATTAAGCCTTCGAGGCTTAACTTGACCAAAATTTCTGACAGAAGATTTGGCTTTGACACTTTACATTGTTTACATTGTGCTGTAAGTGTTAGAAGCAACATTATTACGTTGAGCCTGCTGAACACTCCATATAACGGAATAAGACTGAGTTTCTGCAGTGGGTTGTAGCCAGCGCGTCTGCGTGCTGTTTCAAACAAATCAAGCCTAAAATGGTTAATATTGGCTCCCAATCGGACACGATGTAAAGTGACAAGGTCAATGCTCTTCTCTGAAGTTCCGAAGAAGTCAAGCCTTGTAGACTTAGTTCAATTCGACTTTGACGAGTCAATTGATAACAACGGTGAAGTGTACAGGATACTCTGTAGGTATGCGAGACTAGCGATAGAGCCTACATAAAATGTACTTCACGGATCCGTAGGCACGTGAAGAATTTACCACTGCACAATCGTACCTCGGATGTAGCAGAAATAGAAAACTTGCTTTTATTTGGGAAATGAAATTTAGGTTCTGCTGTGTTGACAAAACAGACTAGGGCAGATGTGCGGTGACCCACAACTAGCAAATGAATTACTATTTATGGGTGAGAGAAGAGAAGAAAAGAAATTGTGAATACAATTACAGAGAGTGAGGCCGCTCGTCAGTGTCCTCAAGAGCTCGAGAATAATTGTAAAGTTTGCGCCTAGATTAGCGGCCGCTTGCAAGTATCATTACGACCTATTCTCTGCACCGCCACGGCTTTGCAGCAAGCATGAATGAGATGCCCAGAGTGGTTACTGAAGAGCTCGTACAACAGCTGGAACTCTGCAGGAAACGTTGTCGTACAACTCGAAAGGAAGCGCCTGCCTCCAGGGCTGCATGATATCTCGAGCCTGCTCAGGGCACCCGACCCTGTAGTGGGCTCAGTAACTGGTAGCGAAACGCTCCATTACATTCCACTACCAAAAAGTTTCTATAAAAATCATAATTCCATAGTTGTCTTGGCAGGAAGCATAAGCCCATTCTTAAGTTAGAACACCACGGGATAAATGGTCGTACGGCCGGCAGCCTTGAGGTCGTATTGATCGCAGAGAAGGTAGGCTGTTGTCGTACAAATTTGTGCGGAACATAGCTGCTCCCTATAAAAATTACCTAACGACCATAGTTCCAGATTTCCTCCGAGCTTTTCTTGCATCTCGTGTCAAGATGGACAAGAAAATATTCCAGCGCTTGTCACTGACAAATTGATGTTTGATGGTCGAGCCAAAGATGCTGAAGAGCGAGAGCGTGGGGGGAAGGAACAAGAACGGTTTCTGTGGAACGTTTTCGTTCTTTCCATTAAAGCTGACTTAAGGGAAACTTCTCAGTCATACAAACTTTGACAGGAGCAGAAAACTCTTTGCATCAACAGCACAAGAACAGCAAAGAACTCTTAGCGTCCAATCAAATAGAAATGAGTCTCTCATAGTATTTATGCTTTACTTGAAGAAATTCACTAATGATCGGAACAAAAATTCCATTACTTTCAATGACGGTAACATAACATAACTTCCAAGACTGTTAGACCTATAATTCTAATATTGGGACTCGAAACTTCAGCAAAGTAAAACAATAGAATCCAAGACTAGAACTGCAATCATGACTAGTTCGATAGGACATGCAGAAGGAGCTTCAAGTGGTGCTAAAAATTCTGCAAGAGGATCTTTGGTAAATTATTGGCATGCTGGCGATAGCATCACGCAATCATAATAAAAGTTGATGGGCTGCCGAACTACCAGGCTACAAGGGTAAAAATTTGCAACAAAACGAGAGCTCAGTTTCAGAGCTGGCACTGTATAGTATGGAGCAGGAAGAGGAAATATTTATGCTTCAGGAACTCGCAGTTTAATCTTCAAACAAATTGCAAAACAAGTTCGAGGTTAATCGACATAAATATCAAATTTTTATATTTGGCTCAAGAAATGACGTGAATAGAAGTCCAGGGCTGCTGGCACTGATCGTCTGGCGGAAGAGATCATTGTCTGAATGCTGCACAAGCTGCTGTGGCTCTAAAGTTGTTAAATATCTAAAGTAGTTTCGAACGATAAATATGTTAAAAGGGTTGCAAGCAATGACTCTGCTCTTCTATCTATGAAAATATTAACCATAGCAGATATGATTTAGTAAATATAGTGCAAGATCCACCATAACAGTTCCCAAAAGCCTAATGCCTCTCAAGTATGCATTGATAAAACTATTTTTAAATTCCTATGAAGAGAATATTGATTTTTAAGCAACAATTTTACTTTTGCATTCCTTACACTCGCTCCAACATTCACGGATTTCGACTTTCGACTGAGCGACTCATTACCGTGGATATCCAAACGAGACGCTACGCTCTATTCAATTCGACAAGTAGCTATTCTATAAGGACTTCGGAAAGAAACGTTCAGACGTGTTCCGTTCTTTCACTTCTTCTAATGCAGCACACATCGGACAGGCACCAGAGTTAGTGCGGCTGTGGGAACACCGAGTGTTACTATAAAAATTAATGATGAAAAAGCATGCTCCTTAAGATATATAATCTCGATGATTTTAGCAAATGAACCGAAGACGTCATTCTGAGGCGTTTCTTAGAACGGGTAATAGATTTGAGAAACTAACCCATTACTAAGCTTATGTAGAAGAACCAATCCTTAGCAGTGAGGTTCAGTTGTCGTCAAAACAACAGCCGAAGATGCACTGTCAGTGATGGGTAGTATTTTAATCCAAAAGATTTGAATACGCATTTAGATACATTTGCGTGTTTCGAAATTTATTTGTGTGATGTATTTTAATACAGATGCTTTTACTGTATCCTGCATATGAAGTAAAAGTCTATAGAGAAGCCGACCTGTAACCATTGTACTTTTTATTCTTTGTTCATTCTAGTAATAAACCGCACGCTCACTGTTGCCCATTTAGGGTCAAATTTAGCTCTTTTCAAATTTGATCAACCCATATTATTTTGATTTTAACAGGAGCCCATTTTTAGCTCTTTTTTATACATGTTCTGGTCCTTTTCAGCCCGCTACCGTTTTTCTTTCAATTACAAGGCTATTACCGAAAACTCACAGGCTGTTACAATTCAGTCTAGCTCTCACATGTATCAAAATTGTTTGAGTTTGGTTGTTACATTATGTTAAGTTTATTTAAATTTCGTTATATATGTTGCTAAAAGTTATTTATATAGCTAATAAATATTATTGAATATATAATTTCATATTTTTGAGAGCTATTTAATTAATATATATTTACTTTATCATTCGTTCTTATTTATCCCGCCTTTTGCATGTATTCTGTATCTGTTACTGCAGCGCAACATAATAAAGTAGTTAGAGCCTTATAACATGCGTATAAAGTCATTTGATTTTTAATTTCTAAATAATCTCAATATTTATTTACTAATAAAAATCGGTTACGAAAACAATAAAATCTTCACTAAATAAATTTTCAAAATAGCGCGATAGAAAATTCAGTGCAACTGATGGTGATGTTAATTTTCTGTTCAAAATTCTAGCGTGTCATGCAAATAGGACTTGTTAACGCTCTTAAATATCTGGTATTGATGGCAGTTTTCGAAAGAGGTTTAGTTATCGAACCTATTGGGCGACACACTATTTTTCTTTTAAATTGGTTTCACTTTTTATTTACTCGTTTTTCCTATTTTCTTGAAAGAAAACGTATCAGGACAAACTAAACCTAATGTTCTTAAGATTATAATAGAATTTTCGCTTTCTTCTTAGTTAAGGGAAAATATTTACGTTTGTATTGAAAGCATAATTAGCTATGCTATAAGAAAGGTATCTGATGATTCTCATAGCAATATATCAAGTTTTTGTTAAGAATATTTCATTTTAGCCAGTTTAGCTCTTTTCTGTGCGGCTTTAGCTCCGAATAATTGCTTTCGAGTTGGCAACCCTGCACGCTGTTCCTCGCTAGTTGTTATCCCTTCATGTCCGCTGCCTACGCTCTGCCACCAGAACGCCACAATGGCCTAAGTTGGGAACTGTTCCCGAGTTTGATCCTTCAAAGGAAGACTTTAAAGTATATGTAGCGCGTCTGCTGCTCATTCATAGGGTTAATGCCATCGCCGAGGAGAAGAAAGTACGAGTACTGCTGACGCTTGTGGTAGCTAAGACCTATAGCGTATTACGTGACCTTCTCTATCCAGCGGAGCCGTCGAGTAAATCGTTTGCGGACATCATCTCTTATGTCAAGGTCATGTCAGGGTTACATCAGGTTAGATCAGGTTTTTCACTGAAAGAACTCTCCTGCCCTTGCAGAAGCCCGGTGGAGCTCATATCCTGAATAATAGTCGAATAAAAATAATGACAAGACTCGAGGCTTGACTCCTTTAGGAGACTCTAGTATATAGAATGCTCTAGTGTATTACAATAGGAACCTGACTAAATGCTCGGTTTCTAGATAACTCCAGCGCTGGACTGTTCTAGGAGCTTACATGAAATAAAAAATAATTCAGACTGCCATCATGTCTCATCAATACAGTTCTAAAAACTACACAAAGGCAAAAAGTCTAATATTAAATAGAAGTAGACAAAATTAAAATTTAACGTTTCGGGATACAAATCCCATCTTCAGAAAAACCTACAAACTAACAACCTATCAATAAAAATCTTTTACTAGCAAATCTATTAGGGGAGCAGGGGTGTTGTCGGGAAGAGGTCTACAATGTGAATTAACAGAGCTACGCGGTAGGAGCCGGATGTCAGCTCCTGTAAATTCGGCAGATGTGAGGCTAGGTGTTGACAGTATGCAGTGGTACAGCCGAGGTTATAATCTTGAGGCTAGGTCTGCTTCTATGGATGTGGAGGGACCCTAATGTTGTGAGCTCGATGGGATTGGAAGAGTCTATGATGGAGAAGTCATTCCTGCTGATGGGATGGTTGTTTTGCTCAGCATGTAGGCGGGGGCTGAATGTGAGGGTTTCGCAAGTGGTAAACCGGTACGGCTGGATACACCTAAAAGTTGGTCAATACGGGCTTTGAAGTATTGTCCAGTGCTACCTATATATGAGGCACAGCAGGCCTGGCATCGGTAACGGTAAATAACACTGGACGCAAGTGGTGTGGGGGGGAGGTTGTCTTTAAATTTGAAGTAGGACCCCATTGTAAACGTGTTATTGTATGAAAATTCGAAGTTGATATGTGGGTAGGTATTAGAGAGGAAAGTTTTCAAAGTGTTTACTGCATTGACAGATGCTTTGTTGTAGAACGGAAGCGAGTGAAAGAAGTCCAATTTACTGACCCACCTTCCGAACTTTCCTTAGCCCTGCCGTCAAAGACTTCTTCTTCATGTTTAACAATAGACTGTACAAGCAAATAGATGGAGTTTCCATGGGCTCCCCACTTAGCCCCTCACTGGCAAATATGTTTTTATGCCATCAAGAACCCATCCACTATAATCGTTTTGTAGATGACACCATCCTCATATTCGACAGTCAAGCAGATTCTGATCTATTTTTTGCAATATTTCAATAGTAAACATACAAATATCAAATTCACCGCCGAACATCAATCAAATAATTCTTTAGCTTTTCTCGCTGTTTTAGTAACCAACCATGACTCAATACTGACCACTGGACTATACAGAAAACCCACTTTCCCAGGCCTCGGGACAAGTTTTTTGTAGTCATTGCTATGATTAATTCAAAATCAGTGCGATAAAAACTTTACTATTTCGAGCGTACCATTTGTCTTCCTCATACCTTGCATTTTCAAACGAAGTTGACTTTCTCCGATCATTCTTCAAAAAAAACGGTTATCCTGGGAATACATTATAGGCTTTGCATGTTGTGAGAAACTTCAGGTCCATTTGAACTTTAGCTAACTTCTTGGCGCTGTTGATGTGACGTCTGAGTTTACGTAAGGCCATCAGGGCCGTAGCGATAACGAATGAAGTCAATTATATTCAAACATCTTGTGCATCGCAGGTTCACTAGGAATGTGAAGACCAGAGGGCAGTACGAATCATCATATATTAAAATCGGACGCTTCGGGTATCGTACCCAACATCAGCAAAACTGTAGAAGTAAAATAAAAAAAAATTACTAGCCGAGACTAAAATTTACACGTACAATTGCAGAATGACAAAAAAGCTAACGGTTGATGATATTTAACGGATATGCAGATTGTGCTTCATTGAGAGGTGGCTTCAACTTAAAAATGCGACCGTACCTCTTCTGCAACTCTGTGCAAGCCGTGTGGGAGGCAAGTTAGGTGCGGAATAATGGGGTACAGAATTTGTAGAGAAGCAGCTTTTTTCTTCATTTGTGCTGCAGCGTCTGTCACTCGCAACAATATGTTGTTATACTTAATGGATTCTCGCCAAAGAAGCGATAAAAATGGCGCAATGAACTGCTCTATTGTTGAACTATTAGTGCATTCTAATTGAAGGGAATTTAAAAGAAACATGTCAGATTCTTTGTTTAATTCAAGTGTGCGTATTATTGCTGTCGTAATTTGCCCTCCCGTCGCATCAGTACACTCGTCCACATCCAGCACTTGTGTAACTGGTAATGTCGTGACCAGAATGACAGTGACTAGCACAATTCTTTACGTTTTCTTCAATAGGAAATTTAAACGCAGCGAAAATCTTGCAGCAACGTCTGCACTGTCGCCCGGTGCTGTGTAGCGACGCTCGACTATTGAGCGCAGATGTTCAGTAAAACTTTGCTACTCACGCTCCTTGGTCCAAAGAAGCGGCAGCTTCTGTCACTATTAAAAATTCATTTTAGCTCTAGTATCGACAAACTATGAATAAGCAGTGATTCAAAATGCAGGTTCTACTTTTATGCGCTCTCCAGCAAAACGCTTACTGCCCGCTGAGCTTGGGTTGACATTTGCACACTTTTCTCTACCACTTGGTATTGTTTTCGAGGTTGTCAAATAAATAACTTTTTAGGTGGGGTGCTTCGAGAATTTATGTTCCAAATACGTAGTGCGAAGTTTTTGAACATTTAATTTTGTCCCTTAAACACAATTGTGTAACCACACACAAAACGTCGATAAAATGTTTGCCGTCAACCCAGTTTTCGTCACAAGTGTCACTACTGCAGTGAAGTTTAATATATATCGTTAAATTTGCAATGAATTAGAACTCCGAGAAATTTAAGGCTTGTAAAATGTTTATAAAGAAGCAAGAAAACCTCATGTAACGCCTAATTTATACGTTTTGCTTGAGAGAAATAAGATACTTCAGGGTGAGTCTGCTTTGTTCTCAGCCTAAATCGCGCGAAAATATCCAGCAAGTTGGATTGACGCGAAAACGCTCGAAGTTGCGATTTGACGACGAAAATGCGCTGCGAGCAGCGAATCGCCGTACTGTGGACAGATTTTGGGGGTAGTCTGGACGAGGCTTAAGGAAGGTTTACTGTGCAGCGTGCAAAAAATTTGGAACAACTTACTACTTCTCAAACCGTCTGCTAGATATGCAATATTTGCTGTCAGACCCGGAGACAGCATTAAAAGTATTTACTATACTTTATTTATGCTCCAAATTATTTAATCGCAAACAAAATTATCACGAAAATAATTACTATATTAATGGCACCAACTTTGCCTTAGCAAATATTTCGATGTCGAAAAATCGTTTGTCAATCAAAATATACCCTAAACTTGTCTCATCAGAATTTACAGAGCTCAGAATTTCCGTCACAAAGAGAAAAATCCTCTAAATTTGCTTCACCAAACCAACTTATCGATAATCGTCAATAACCCAATACTTCTACGACAAATTATTTTAACGATAAATTTTTCTCATAAAAAATTGTTTGCAAATTGGAAAATCATTAAATATTTTATGCACGAAACATCCTCTCAGGCAAAAATACAGACCACACATTTTTTTCTGCAACTTAATTTTTTATCCAACTGACAAAACATCAAATTGCTTAGGAGGAAGAAAATGGTGATTTACCCCAGCATCTAGTGGCAGCGTTGTCATATCGTATGTGCGTACATTGTGACTGCCATTCGTGTAAAAATAATTAAACGTTAACGGTTTTGACCCTAAACCCACCTGTCTCTTGCCCTACTAAATGTATATTTTTATTAAGGTGTTTACCATATCTCTCTGGGATTAAGGACTTGTGTGAAAGTTTTGAAATATGCTCTCTAGCTTACCTTATTCAAGTTTTTAAAAAAGATCAGGCTTCAAAAATAAGGAATTTAGTAGGATGACGTGCATTCAACCAATGAACGTAGCAAGGCTGTAACTGTAGGAGTGCTGGCTTCAGCTTCAGATTTGAAAACCTACATAGCAAAGGTATCATTGGTTGGCTCCGTAAATTCAAGTTAAGCTAAACGTTTAATTTTCAGGCTTGACTCCTCCGGAACTTCAGATAGTACTTTAGTTTTGCTACAGTTAATAATATTCAGGCACTGACCACTAATCAGTTTGTCCCAAGACGGTCGAAACCTCAATCTTGCTCCATAACACACAACGCTAGGCCATCTCAGGTGTAACCAGATTGTTGTTAACAACTAAAACGCGATTCAAAGTGACGAAACCAATGGTCCAGTCGAAAGTTTCGGATGAGTAAAAAAGGAGACGTCAGCCTGACGGCACACCCCAACTCGGACATCCGCATGCACTGGTTCGTGCTGCAGATAGATGCCTAATAGGCCCCAAAAGTGTGCACGGCTACAATCGACCACAGATTGACAGAGCTATGGCGCCAGTGACGACAGGCTTACGTGACAACTGCTACCACTGTCCCCTGCGCCTCCTTTCGACTGTCTTCCTTTCCCGGTGGGGTCAGTGCCCCCTTCGACGGAGTGTGAATATCAAATGGGCTGAAGCCGCAAGCCAAGTGTCGTTAAAATTTACCTGAATTATTTTTTAGCAGCGAGGCCAACTCATAAATTACAGCAAGCATTGCGGGCACGACGTCAGGTCTTGGAAACTTAGCCACCTTACAGGGACAATCACTGGCCCCCCATTGAGGTATCACCGATTGACATGCAGACAGAGTTAGGTGTAGCTTAGCTCAATGAGCTTGACTTACTCAGAACTTTATACACGAGAGTGACACCGCCGCTCTGATATGAGTTTTGAGTGCTAAGCTCTAATTGATGTCGCCTGAGACGACTGAAAGTCAATCATGATCTATAAAATTTTCAGTTTCCATAGTCACGTGCTCGTCAGCTTACTTACTACAACTCACTGTGACTAACCCAACACCACAGTTTGATGTTTCGGAAAGTGAAGTCTGATGGACTTTGTTTACCTCCGCTTACCGAGTCACTCAACATCTTAAATTTGTATAGAAATCAGTAAATTTGCGGATGATACTAGACTATGTCATTCTGCAACGAAAAGAGCCGAGCTACAACAAGACCTTGACCACCTCATGGAATGGAGCGCAACGTGGCAGATGAACGTTATATTTACAATTGTTCAGTAATGCAGTAGGGCTGATGAACTCTTCCACCCCATTGAAAATGAATGGGATAGAATTGGCTACTGTCACCCAACAACATGACTTAGGAATCACTATTACAAACAAACTACAACACAGTCAGCAAGTCGACATGAGTGTGAATATGGCGAGCAGAGTATTCGGATTCATCACCAGAAACTTGCTTATGTTCAGGTTCCTGTAGTAGCAAGGGAACATGTTCCGTAATCACTCCGGTGTGAATCTTAAACGACAAGTTAAGACCAGCGATGTAGAGACATTTCTATAGCATAACATGGAAAGAGTCCAACTCAGAGCAATGAAACTGACATCTGAATTGAGAAACAAGTCTTATGAACGTCACCTAAACGAACTGGGTTTGATCTCTCTTGAGCAAAGACGACTCAGGGGGCAACTAATAGAAACATACAAGTATTTGAACGACTTCAATGACGTAACTACAACGGGACTCTGAAAGAGACCTTAATGATCGCTTGCGAAACAACGGTCAAAAACTCAAGCATAAAGCTCGAAGAACCACTTTAAGTCAGCAGTTTTTTCTCTATTTCATAGTCAGCATTTGGAATAGACTACCTTCCGACGTTGTTGGTGCGGAGTCGGTTAACTCGTTTAAAAATCGTCTAGACATACACTGGGAGAGATATCGTCCACAGCTAAAAACTCCTCCTCCACGAGTCGCAAGCACTTAACGACCAAAGCTTTCCAGGCCATTTCAAGCTGAATTTTTCTCACTTCTGCTCCATCTATATATTTCAGCTCCGCATATCAGCGGCTATCGATTATGCATGCGGACATTCATAACCATCTCTTTGGCGGAGATTCTTCTCCCCCTCTTTTTCACTCTCTCTTTCTTTTTTTTTCTTTTTCGTCTTCCGTTTTTCTCCTCTTGTTTCTTCAGTCCTCTACATCCTACTAACATAATGGCAATAGTTCATAGAGGGCCGGGGTGTTAGTCCCGGTGTCTCTTTGGGAATGGGCCTCTTGGTTCGTCTACTGCCGCCTATCTTATCTAATCTAATCTACTGATGAACTAAACAATAAATTTTGATTTACAAGATCAACTGGTAACATTGCTCGTGCTAAATGCTTCATTAATATTCAAAGAAAACAAGGCTGAGGAGCTCATAGTAGCACGAGCCCTGATACAATCCGCAATTACGTGCAATCCTTGGAGAAGTTGTTATGATTATTAGAGTAAAATTGCGTTAAATAAAGCCCACTGCGCTTCACTTCTTCATTCGTTTTATAACGCGAACCTAATCCTTATTTCTTTGTAATGGAAACGAAAGTAGCTAGGCGTCGGACGACTCTTTACTGGTTGTAGAAGATTTATTAATGAATTAAATTGTATTTTCTTTCTTGTATTTTTCTGGAGTGGATGCAGAACATAAATATAGCGAATCTTTTATGTTTCTGCAATAAATTATCATACACTGCATCTACGCTGCCTATCGACTCCATGTTGTATCTAAACTACTTTTTTAGATGAAGCTCGCCATCAACAATATTGTTGTAAAAATGTAGGTAGTTGATGCAGGCATACTCGTAACTGTAATCAATTCACGTAGCGCATTTATGGTGACTCCGTAAATCTGCTGTAGAGAACGTACTACGCAGTAGCAACACGCCCTTCACACGTATTGTTAAATGTGAAACCCAGCTAGACCGTCGACGACATTTCCACAGAACGACCGAAATTCGCTAGCGTGAATCAGCCTTAAGCAGTGAAGTCCTGGTTGTGGCGTGCTCTGTGTTTTACTGCGGAATTGGACGACATCTGGAACATTTTTCCCAGCTCTTTTGCTCTCCACGACAAACAAAATGTTTACATACGACAAGCATCACTGTTTTTTATTATATAATTCTGGTTTTTCATAATCCGAATTCCGTCCATCGGCATATCTCTAACGCAGCAAAAATTACAACGGTGACTCATGCTACGGAGCAGTAGTGAAACATAGAGCCGTGCTTCACAGCAAAATTTATGTCCAGAGCAATGCTCCCTGCCGTTATAGAGGCGCTCCGCTAACATTCGGGGCACTATAGAGTCGTACATATTCACTGCCAAAGTCGAGCGCAATGTAGATTTGGGAGAAGAGAGCGGCTGCATAATAGTTGAGGTGTACCCTTACTGTATATATTATATTGACTGCCATTGAAGGTTGAAACTTGTTCTTCTGAAGGACACTGTTGCTTCCTTCTGATTGATAGGCCTACTGTAGTGCAACCGACATGGCAAACGCCCGATCATCAAAGTCACGATTATGGTAGCCGCTGTATTGATACCGAGGTTACGATTAGCTTAATACCAAGAATTTAATATCAGCATTCAATTTACAGTTCTGTTTAAAAACTTTCTCCATCTTCCTAAATTTAATAAGACACACACTTGTCAGTTTCTTTAAAACAATACGGGAATAAAACTTTGTAATTCCGTAAATTGCTATACTAAAATTCATGTCGACGTTTCAATCAAGTACGTTGGTCATCTTCAAGATTTAAAACAATATATAGTCATGTGTCAAAATGAGAAAAACAAATGATCATAAAATTCAGGCCTGCCCTACTATTACACAAATATATTAAATCACAACATCAGGTACATAGAGTGAAAAGCAAGTATATGAAACTAGCTACAAGCACCTATAAAAGCTATTGCACTAATGGTAGTCACTGACGCATCCTAACATCACCACTGTCACGACTGAAATGAGGGCAACCCTCTAGCGCGGCCTCCATATATAGCCGGCGTCCCTCTAGAAAGTTCCAGACTAGTAAAGTTTCAAGAAGTTATACGCCTGGTCACATTTGACGTTGACATACGGATTATTCTGCTTGATACAAATTGCTTCAGCTATTGTCAAGTCTATAGTTTTAGGATTGCTGAACAGCATAGAAAAATGATTGATTAAAGTATCCGCTGGTATAACATTCATGTGGCGCTCCATGGAATAATGCGAATAAGTACTGCTAGGGTTGTATCTATGTTGTTTGCTGCGCTTTGACAAGACATTCGTAGTGTACCCTATATACGACGCATTACAGCGAGGCAATTAAAGCAGGCAATTAAAGCGATACACCACGCCTGCCCTGTCTGCGGTAGGTTTAGTTGGTCGGGTGTAAGAGCAAGTGCTAAGTTTGGATGGCTTATAAGATGCAAATAATTTAACGGACCTGTTACTGTTGGGTTTTACATGCTGTCGAATGATATTTTTCAAAGCTTTCCGGTCAGTTTCGAAAGAAGACATAAAATCAAATCTTACATACAATTGTACTGAGTTGCCATTTGCGTTATCTTCATCAGTATCTAATGTCTTGCTTAATGTTCTTTCTATTACATCTTCGACCAATTTCTGGGGGTAGCCACAATTAGCGAAAACTGGTTTTAGTCTGGTCATCTCACTATGGAAGTCTGTCCATGAGCTTGACAATTTCAATGCTCGACGGACCAGTGATTTTACAACAGATTTCTTGTAACTGGGAAGCATGTGAAAATCAAAATGCGTATAAAATCCGCTGTTAGTTGGTTTGATATAAATAGACGTGTTTATCCTACCGTTATCTACTAGAAACTTAACATCTAGAAAATGAAATGTATTGTCATGCATTTCTTCTTTTGTGAATGTTAGCACGGAATTTGATTCCAATCGTCGAATGAAATGATGAATGTGATTATTGGAATTAAAAATGGCTAAAATATCATCAACATATCTAACATAGAACACAGGATTGGATATGTGATTTTGTGCCAGTAGTGTGGTTTCCAGAGCTGACACATAAAAGTCCGCGAAGGTGGGACCCAGCGGGCTTCCCACATGGAGACGCCATTCTTTTGTAGGTACGTAGCTCCGTTGAAAGTGAATGGTGTTTCGGTGGTGCAAATAGTTAATAGAGTCCGTAGAGTTGTTTCTGGTATATCTGGCGGAGGTAGTGTTTCATGGTGGTATACAGAAGCAGTTATGATGTCGATAGTGTCAGTCACAGGAACGTTCGTGAATAACGATTCTACGTCGAGTGATAGAAGTTGCTGAGACGGCTGGAGTACGATGGGTTGCAGGCGTAGAAGTAATTCGTCATTTCCGGAGACAATATATTTTGAATTTAGGTATGGACGGATAATACTATTGAGGTGCTGCGCGATGTCATGGGTAACTGTCCCGGCCATGCTAATTATCAGTCGAAGGGGGGGGGGTTGGTCTTTGTTTTTGTGGAGCTTCGGTAGTCCGTAGAGGTGTCCGTTGCAGTATTCACCTTGTCGCTGGAGTCGCTTGTCGACATGAATTTTAATATAGCAATTTACGGAATTACAAAGTTTTATTCCCGTATTGTTTCAAAGAAACTGACAAGTGTGTGTCTTATTAAATTTAGGGAGATGGAGAAAGTTTTTAAACAGAACTGATTAGCTTAATAGTTTCGATACCATGACCTTGATTAACGAACGCAACTACTTTCAAATAAATGCCCAATGAATCTAATGCTATGCATTGCAGTGTTATGATGACTAAACATAAGCACTCATGTCCTGAATTTCATCTCTTTCTTGCACATTTAGAGTTTATAGACGGTGTGACCTCTAAGAAAGCAATAGTTGTCATGGAAGCTCACCAGAAGCAGAGATGCGTCATTGAATTCCTTCATGCAGAAAAATTGAACTCAGTCAATATTCACCGACGCCTGGTGAACGTTTACGAAGCCGATGTAGTTGATGTCAGCACAGTTAGGAAATGTGGTCATCGATTTCAGATTGGCTTCAGAGATGTGAGTGACAAAGTTTGCTCCGGATGCCCATGACAGCCTCCAACCCGGAAAACAGAGTGCATCTTGATCACCTACCTCATCCGCTCCTATCGGCGGATAACTGTCAATGAAATGCCTGCAGAATCGGATGTGGAGGTCATCTCTGACGGTTACGTTGAAATGTTGACCAAGCTGACGGCCCGGATTTTCTTGTAAGACAAGAGAAAAGGGAAATATTCCGTTTGCAACACGACAACGCCAAGCCACTTGCAAATTTGAAGACTACGGAAGGTGTAAAAAAGTTCTCAGCTGGACGGTGCTGTCTCACTCACTGTATAGTCCTGACTTGGCACCGTCAGACTTCCACTAATGCGCACCTTTGAAGGACCAATACGCAGGCAGCGTTTCCCCGACAATGATGCTGCAATTGCAGTCGTAAAAAAATGGGTAGTTTGGGCAGGCGCTGACTTTTACAACCGAGGCATCGAGGCTCTCGTTCATCGCTTACAAAAGTGCATTGAGAATGGTGGTGGCTGCATAAAAAAGAATAGAGTACAAAAGATCGCTCGTTTTAATGGTGCCACTTCTGTCTTAAAAGCTCTTAAACCATTTTGAGTTAATAAATAGGAAACATTACGTTTGGAATGGCCCTTATAGATTATAGAGATGCATATATGTATCTTCCTCGTAACAAAATAGGAATAGAACTGCGGATTTCATTTCTTGTGAAATATTAAACGAAAAAGTTTATTAAAATTTTATGTAGTTTTACCTCAAAAACTGAAAAGAAAATGAGCTTCAATAATTTTTAGAATGTATCGAAGATTGCTCTCTCTGTGTCGCCATTCAGGTCATTATTCGTAATCACAGCTAAATAAATGGTTGCCACAGCAATAACACAGACCCACATAACTAAGTAATTTTGTCATCTAAGGTAATAAATAAAGTTAAGAATTTACAATAGTTATTGTTGGACCAAATGACATTAAGTATGCATTCTTCCGTTCAATTAGCGTCAGTTCGATTAACGAAACCTCAAACTGCTTACGTTAATCGAAAATATCCAGTGATTCAGCAACTTGCTCCACTAGCTGGTTAACTAGTACCCTAGTGTAACCTTTCCTCTCAGCAATTTCCTATGCCAGTACATTGGCTTGTGATAGTGGAACGAGACCTTTCAATTACGTGTTCACCAATTACCCAGCGAGACTCAGCCAAAAATTTTCCATAATTAGCTATTCGCTATAGATGAGTCTATGGAAGTACTGCCCAGTATTTCAGTTACTTCATCCAATTTTTAATTATATGCTTATTATTATCACGCGTTGAATTGGGCCTGGTCTTCCAATCCCATACTGTGGTAGTCTTCGCTTGATGAACTCACGAACCCAAAGGCTTTCCAGAGTGTTTCCCCCGCAGAGGATGTCGCAGCTAGCCGCAGTTCCTGCTGAGAAGGTTAGTTTTATAAACTTAGATAGGTTCTCTATCTATCTTTCCCCCTTTCTGTTCCTTGAGGTGGACTGTTGATCGAGATAGCTGATCTTGTAGACGAGACACCTCTGGTCTCTCTCGTGTGAAAGGCCTTGAAAGGACCCGTCCACTCTAGTGTCTTTCCTATTCTTTGCGCCTTTTTCCTGTCAGCAGTAATACACTGAGCCAACTTATACTATATGGCGGAGGAGAGCCGATGTCGAGATGGGATATTCCTAATTGCACCTCCTGGCCGACTAGCATCACTGTGCCGATCGCCTTTTGGTGGAAACGAAGGTTAAACAAATCAAATGATTAATTATTAAATGATAATTGACTTGATGAAGACCGTCCTATTATGAGATACAAATACATGATTTAGAATTTACCAGTTTGTACTGTAGGTCATGCTGTATGGTACTGTCATACCTATTGGATAATATTGTATGTAATAGTATTTAGTCAATCAGGTGAAATAGTGTTAAGCCAAGCAGATGTCTCATCGGAAAGAAATGACTGCATTTA
>LQNS02007216.1:8224111-8243565 GCA_001587735.2 Parhyale hawaiensis | reverse complement strand
TAATGAGGTAAGCTAGAAAAGCTTGAATACTCACCAAAAACCGTTATTTATAGGCATATAATGATGAGGTAAGCTAGAAATGCTTCAGTACCCACCAAAAACCGGTATTTATAGGCATATAATAATGAGGTAAGCTAGAAATGCTTCAGTACCCACCAAAAACAGTTATTTATGGGCATATAATAATGAGGTAAGCTAGAAATGCTTGAGTACTCACCAAAAACCGTTATTTATAGGCATATAATAATGAGGTAAGCTAGAAATGCTTGAGTACTGACGAAAAACCGTTATTTATAGGCATATAATAATGAGGTAAGCTAGAAATGCTTGAGTACTCACCAAAAACCGTTATTTATAGCCATATAATAATGAGGTAAGCTAGAAATGCTTGAGTACTCACTAAAAACCGTTATTCGAGACGAAATTTCAAATGACTACAGAGTGACTTCATGACTGAACTCTTCGAAATGTGCTGCATTTCTCGCTGGCGAGGTGAAAATGTCATAGAAACTGTCACCGTAGATTTTACATAGAATTAATGTATTATAAATGAGCAAAATTGATTTAATACACACACACTAATATACCTAGCAGCGACAACCTACGAAGTTGACCTACGACGTACACGACCACACGATGAGTAGAAAGTATTATTGTGCTGTGCAGAAGAAAAGCAAAAACATTACGTCATGCTTTGCTTATGCCGCTTCCTAGTTTTCTTTAAAACCAACAATACGAGCACTCGCCGCTCTGCTGCTGAAACTCATCAAGGTATAAGCGAGATATCGCGCGATAAGTACGAGAAACGTTTCAGTGAAATATCAACAACCCTGAATAATAAAGTGAGAAATTCCCAACATCAGGGACTGTCATATCGCTCAGGGCAGAGATGTTGTCAGTAAGCAAGTAAGATCTTCGGTCACTTTAGTAAAGAAATATATTGTGACTTGAGGGGCTGAAGTCTGACAAAGCTTAGCATCGAATTAGCCATCAATGATATTAGCGACAGCAGCGCATCGAAACCAGCTGATGTTCTTGCAAACTTCCTTCAAGCGTCTAAGACAAGACTATGTTTAGTTCCGTATTCGGACCACCGTTAGGATCACATCCTCATATTTGGCCGCGTTAGGAATTCTCAAAATATTGTTTCTTAGAAGTGGTTCATATTAACTTTGAGGAAAGAAGTTAGGCCATAGGACCATAGGGAAAGGCTGGGTAGGTTTAGTTTACGTATCCCGTGTTATTGAGAGTCGCCCCAGGTGTCCTGCACGGGTTACCTTAGTCCTTAGCCCGACTCCCAGACTTCGCTTATGTCTCCTTCATTCCCGCTTGCTGTTCATTTGCGTGGAGCTCCTCCGTGTTGGGTCTCTCATTGTACTTGACATTCTACAAGTCTATTGTCTTTCAATGAGGCACACTTTCGCTTGGTGGCGTAACAGATGCTCTAGGGTCAGTGGAAGCTGACCCCCTCAGTGGAGCTGAGGTACAGCGAGCTATCAGTCTTCGGCACTTCATTCTGCTTATGAGCGGGCACAACCGCATTACCCTGAGCTCTTTTCTGATTACTTGTCAGTAGTAATACAGATTACGCTCTAGAGCACAATCACAACCATCTAGCAAAATATACACCCTTCCGACAATGACAATCTTATCGGCGATAAAACCTCGGTGAAACAGAGCTCTACGGGCAGTTCATTGAATCGCTATAACTTGTNGTGTTATATATATATATATATATATATATATATATATATATATATATATATATATATATATATATATATATATATATATATGTATAAATTTTTGCGTCTGCATCATTTCCCATGCAGCTTCTCACTCCTGTCTCATAATAATATTAACGAAAGCTTCACTCAGAGAACGCAAACCTCCGCCAAGCAAAGCAATACTTGAAGCAGAATGTACACGGACAGAGAAAAATACAGACGGATCATCACCAAAGTTTGATCACCTGTTTCTCGTCTCGTGTCATTCCTTACAGTTCGTGTCCATTGCCATAATGATTGGTCCATAACTTGTCGAGTTATGTTGCTGACAAGCAGTCAAACGCAAAGACAGACAAATTCCGGCATAAACAAAACTTTCTTGGCGGGGTTAATACGATGATAATAATAACGATATTTTTCTCCATTACGTGTGGCACGAAAAGAATGAAAGAATTAAAGCAAAAAGCGAGGGGCGGAGGCTACAGCGACCGCAGTAACTGGCATTGAGGACAATCTGCAAAGTTCTGATGGAGAGACCATCTACTCAAGCCCCAACTTATGGAGGACGGGGACAGACTGCGGACAGCTCATGCCAATAACCTCGGAGTCTCATGCTCCTTTGTGCTCTTCGTGGTATGCCTTTCTGTTTTATGTTCCTAGCAGTGAACGTAAAACTGGCCCAATAGTCACACACTGCATTTTAAGCAGATACACTACTAACTGACATTCGGAACACATAAAAATGCTTCAAAATCTGAGTAGAACTCTTATGCTATGCCCTGGATGTTTCCACGGATAGGAAAATGCTTTTTTACATCGAGCTAGTTTTGACCAGCGATAATTAATTCTTTGTTTGTCAGCAACGCAGCGACTTTGACCAAACAACAATGAAGAAATACTGATCATAGCATCACTGTTTTGCAGATAAATATCATAAAAATTGCTTTCACGGTAGCAATGGTAATGAGGATTCACCCGATGACAAATCCAATGCACCGTGTCTGAAGTTGAGGTTCGTTAAACACTCAAAAACCTAAAGAATAACAAGGCGTCAGGTGCGGACCATGTCCTTGCTGAAGCATGCAAGTAGTATAACAAATACGGGTACGAGAACACTTATTGAGTTTTTGTACACGTATTGGTTATACTACTCATGTAGATATAAGTAGCCCTCCTATGTTGGTAATGCTCCCAATAATTTTCTCAGCAGGGCTTTGCTTTGAGTTTCGTCCCGGATGACGTGATGGGTATCCTATAATTGCTAACCCTGTAAGGACCAAGTTTCCGTTTCTCTCAGATTTTTTTTTAGATAGTCTTAAATTGTAGTCCTACGACTACCGTCTTATAGTCGCGGCGCTCATAGGTCCAAAATTCCCTGATCCCTTCTTTATTTAAAAGCCTAATTTTTTCGAAACGGGACTCGTGAGGCCCAGTGGTCCTTAAGGGGTTAAAAGCAAAATAAAACGTACGACAAAGAGGAGCAATTATTGTCCTATAGCAATAGACCACATACATCTCCTTCGAAAATGGGAGAAACTCGCGATATAGAAATTCGTGTCATAGACATGTTGACTGCAGATAACCAATTTGGCTTTGAAGTTCAACATGGAACGGAAATGGCTGTATTTGTACTAAAACATGCAGGTTACGAATCATTTAATTAACAGTAGATTTCCTATGAACCTGTGATTTCAAGATGCAGCAGCTGCATAGATCGTGTTCACCTTTACCTGCTCTGCAAGTCTTTTACTCACATTTAACAGCCATTGCGCTGAGGTATAACAAGCATAATTTAAGAAGCAGTATGTCTTTTTAAACGTCTTAATGACACATTTAGCTTCAGAGAACAAACATTTTTTTAGTTCTGGCTAGGTAATGAAGAAAATGAACGCTACTTTTCTCTGGCGAGACTTTGAGGGATGTGCTTAGCTGAAAACTTTATAAATTGCCCATTAGTTGAAATAACCGGTAAAAGCTTTTTCATCATCAAAATTTATAAATTGCCCCTTAGTTGAAATAACCGGTACAAGCTTTTTCATCATAGTTTTAATTCTGAATTAGTTATGCAAGCCCGTAGAAATGATATCAATTTTTTTTTGGAACATGAATAACCAAAATTATTCAAAATCGTATTCTGAAATTGGGAAAGGGTAAACATAAACGACAGAACAATCATCTTGACCATTTGTCTAACCCTAGCAAAGCATAAACACTGTAAAAAAAAAAGAATAATGCGCCCAATTAAGAATGACGAAAATTCGTCTGGCGTTATTTGGAAAATAGAAGCACGACTCTGCAATGCACAGCATGTTTAAGGTAAAAAAAACTAAGGTTTCTATCCCTAGTACGGTAATTATAGAGACGCTTAGATAATGTTAGGAGCAAGACTCTGCACAGAACATGTTAAAGGTAAAACCGTGACAAAAATTGGAAAACTTAGAGTTAATTAACTCAACTGTGCACTCAAGTAGCAGTGAATGGACGAAAGTCTTGGCCCAAGGACCATTGCAATTTGTCCAGTAGTCTTGAAAAACCGATAAAAATGAAAATATGGCAGGGGTATTAGATTGTGGCACTGCAGAGTTGCGAAACAAGTACAGTAGGTACTGATACTGGGGCAATTTGGAGGTTATTGGCGTTAGAACTCGTAACAAACAGCTGCCGTCTGTGTCATGACCACATAAACGCACACACCCATGAGCTCGTAACAAACAGCTGCCGTCTGTGTCATGACCACATAAAAGCACACACCCATTCGCTGAAGTCGACCCAGGGAAGGAATTTGCTGCTAACTTGGGCCCTAATATGTTTCACGTTCAGCCGTCCCAGTTTTTTCCTGTGTCACAAAATCACAGTCGATTTCCGTGATAACTAAGATGCAGAGAACGAAAGGGGGAAGCTACACGCAATGGGTAACATGCTATAATCAGGAACTTTGCTCAATGTTCCAAAGAGGTTCAACGACATCTATTTCGGAGCTTTTGTTACCCTCTGTATTGCAACTCGCTTTGATCGAATTTTACGCAGAAATTCATTGAACGCTTGCGCGTAGCCTATGATGACATCATTCGCCGGCTTATAAATGTGCCGAGGTCAACTAGAGCAAGGATTACGTTTGCTCACAAGTATCCTAACTGCCTTTAATTCAAAAGAAGGAAATGTTCAATCAATTTCCAAATCAACATAGAAAATTCTGCTAATTCGTTGGGAAATGCAATCTGTTATATCCCTGCCAGCAAACTCTCCAGCACGTACAGCCGATAGCAGAGCATACTGTTCCCAAACTAGGGTCACACAATGAACTGCAATGCAGTGTTGAATACAATGACATTAGTCACTATTTATTTCTAATGCAATTCTAGTGTTAAGGTACTCTTCGTGCATTAGTACTATGGCTCTCTGACGTGTCTTCACGAGTCGCAACATATTCACCTGCATGAGAAGACTTACGACGCTAACGCTTGGTAGTGATAGCAGTCCTGAGCTGGTGCGGGCGGTGATGTTCATGAGTCATGACCTAATGTAGCCCTAAGTTTGCAAGTTCTTTGTCTATTCTACCGATTTTGTTCTTGCCCGTCATTTTTTATATTCATACTTCCAAAAGGGAAGTCGTGTTTTGTTTGCGTTTGTCGTTGGTTCCGTCTGCCTGTCTGTTAGCAGCATAACTCAAAGTTTTGGACAGATCTTCATGACGTCTGCATAGCAGGAGCTATTGGGAATGACACGCGAACAGATGATTATATTACGGTGATGAATTGTCTGTCCATTTGTCTTT
This sequence comes from Parhyale hawaiensis, assembly GCA_001587735.2. Classification (NCBI taxonomy): domain Eukaryota; kingdom Metazoa; phylum Arthropoda; class Malacostraca; order Amphipoda; family Hyalidae; genus Parhyale; species Parhyale hawaiensis. The sequence continues at coordinate 8,238,063 of LQNS02007216.1, read as the reverse complement.
TTGTTGGTTTATCTACTTTCTGTTAGCAACGTAACTCAAAAAGTTATGTACGGACCTTCATAAAATTTGCTGGAACTGTTAGAAATGCTACTAACAACAGATGATTTGATTTTTTATGATGCGACGGAAATAATGTATTCTGGACAGTCAATTCTCAATTTTCATTGGCAATGCGTTGCTTGGTGGAGGTCCCTGCTGGCGGGATGTTTTTCTTATTTTTATCTGCGAAGATTCTACAATACAAGTTATACTTGAGCTCTGACTTATTATTATTATTGTTATTATTACAACTTCACGCTTAACCTTTCACGGAAAGGTAATAGAACCCAAATGAAGCATCTTGCAACACCGGGAAGCCCAAAACGCTGCTAAAAAAATGCAGCAAAAACCATTAACAGCTGATTGAAACGCCTGAAGGCCAATAAGACAAAAGCCGATGTCGGCAACAAATTCCAAATCTTAGCCGACCAGGGCACGAAGCTCAGACAGAACTGACTAGTTCGACATCTGACAGCCTCCAAAGTGAAAGAGTACGCTCCGCACGCAGTACGAGTCTCTCTTCAAAAAACCTTGAGGGCACGGAGAGAAGAATGTAACCAATGCCTCTCATTATTGTACACCTTATAAAACATACATAGCTCTGCTACACTTCTTCTGTGGGACATGTTCACTAGATCATTATCAGCGCTCAGGCACAGCCTGCTGGCTGAACTAACAAGTCGGTCCATCAGACGCAAGTGAGTGTCAGCAGCTGGAGTCCAGACCGGTGAGCAATACTCCAACACAGGCAACAAAAACGTATAAAAACATCTGCGGGCAACCTGACTATCACCAAACACGGAATTCACCTTACGCAGGAGTCCAATGTTAGTGGAAGCGCGGCTCAAAAGTAAGACAACACCAAGAATCTCCAAGGAGCTATGTTAGGATTTTTTGGTGTGTACGTGTTAGTTTTTACGTTAAAAATAAGTTAATTTATTTATGCATGTGTTTTATATATATATATAAATAAATCCCACGTGAAGAGTATATAAGTATTAATAAAATTTTTGAGACTAATGATTCATTATCAAAGCACAACTTAATTTAGATGAAGGATCCCTACACCAGTCATTGTGGTTGCAATCTGTACAGCGCAAATTTCACTGATAAATTTAACACGCCACTTAGATACAAGCGCTAAAGCGGGAGCCTTTGGCCAAAAACATATTTAGCATTTTCGGACAGCAAAATGGTTAGCATTCATGCATATACTTATGATGATTTGCTTGCATAAAAAATGTTTCTCACCCTTTCAACATATAAATTTTTGCTGTACCTATTTCTGCGCGAGAAGGTTAACAATACGTCCTAAAATTGGTTACGCAATTTACTCTGGCTCACACTCAAAATAACGTCATACCCGTATTGTCATACAGTACAAAGACTCGAGTAAGCATGGTATCAATGGTTTCCATACCACTTCAATGAAATTATATCAAACACTCTTATTTTTGTCACTTCACTCACATAAGAAATGCGTTCACTCGATCAATGGGTTACCCCGCCTTATATCGCACAAATATATGAAATGCTATCACCAGACATACATTCAGCTAGATTATACATTCAATATCATATTTCTATTCTAATGATATGCGTAGAATAAACTGCAGAGACGGAGCTGTTTTGAGCACGGGAAGTGTTTCAAACACCTTGAAGAAGCTGCAATCCCTTGCATGAAACTTTTTAGGAGCAGGCGTGTTGGCACATCCAACTTTAGAAGCTTATCCACGGGAATTTATTTTTTAGTAGTAGTAGTAAGAGCAGCAATTATTGTAGCTGTTATTTTTGTCGTTTTTGTCGTTTTCCCTCCTACAAGAAGGAAATTTCTACTTACAATCACGCAACTAACTTGACTATTTATGCTTTATTTATTCATGGAAATTCAATTTTATATTCAAATTGATATATTTTAACACATGATTCATTTACGTTAACACAGCAAGTAAGATTGCTTATTCATTTATTCTTGAAAAATCAACGATATGAGTTCATACTTGAACTCGGAACTCTTGACATTTATTTCAACATATATATAGATATATATACCATACGATTTTAATCGCTCGTCTCTGCTGTTTTTTTTCTCATATGACTTACCCTCTTTCCACGCCGTTGAGTGAATTTCGCATGATCTACTGTTGCCGGAACATCGCAGTTATTTTTAGTTAATATTTTGTTTTATTTGAAATTTATTTGAGTTTAGTCTAGTTATGTAGCGCTCGTATGACAACAGCGTTACTATTTTTTTTTTATTATTCGCCCGTGGCGGTATTTCAGACACACTTTCGAAGCAAATCAATCATCAACGAGTAAAGTTATGCAGGCGAGATGATTCGCCCGTGGCGGTATTTCAGACGCACTTGTTTGAAGCCTGACTAAATTCACACGTGAACTTGAATGTATCTAACACTCAACTGATTCCAAAATCTAAGCTAACTCGTACCCTACAAAGGGGAGGCATTTCCTTACAAGTCTCTCAAAAGACCGCCTACTCTGGCCCGATGTTCACAATTTTATCCTCTGAGTGTCCCAGCTACATTCCTGTGGTGGTTCTTTCCTCTTAGATTGGCGGAATTCTCTTTCTTGCTCGTAACGGTCGCTTTGGAACCAGCCAATATACGTTCGCTACGTTAATGATCAGCTATTCGTCTTCCTGACATTTTGAAACCATATACCCAACCAGAGCCAACAAGTCATTAGAATGTTTGCTACGTTATGTTTCCTCAGCCCTAGCGTATATATACTAACACCAGCACGGCTATCAGATTTATGGTTTAACTACAACAGTCTTATCACCAGACACTTAGTTCTTTGCCTACAGAGCACCAGTTTTAGCGCGAATTTCTTTTCCCCATACAACCCCAACATCCGTGTTATTTCATCACAGGCAAATTGATAAAAACCTATCACTGCCAGACTGTAATGCTTACTGATACATTTACGCATAGCTTCTCAAATAGAGGCATTGGTCGTACGTAGCTAAGCGATTTCGTCGAACGTAGCTAAGCGATTTCGTCGTACGTAGCTAAGCGATTTCTTCTTTTTATTGCCTCGGTCAGTTCTTACAGCCGAGCGATTATTGATGGTGTCTACGCACCATGTGTAACAACCAAGCTATGCTCTGCTTTCCCATACAATTCTTAGAGAACTTGAAGTTGAAGTTTTGTTTAAATAAATGTCTGTCGGTTATATCAGTCATCCTGATTTTGTTATTACAAGGAGATTTTGTTAATACACCTCTCTTTAATTATATATTTGTATATATATATATATGATGCATAAATTCATATGATATATATATATATATATATAATTATGCATATATGTTTGTTTTATAACATCTAGACTCCTGAAGCAAAGTGTCATCAATCTTCAGTTGGGGATGCCGCGGTACAAGTGTCCGAGACCGACTGATAATCATCGACTTGGTCTTACTAGCACGCAGCTGCATACTCCAGGCCGAGCACCATGCACTAATGCGTGACAAATCCCGATTCAGAGACTGAGCTACAGCATCACGCAGGCGAGGAGCAGGTATCACTGCCATCAAAGTGGAATCGTCGGCATAGTTGATCAACGTGTTTTCAAGCGAAGAGAACACGTCACTAGTAGAAAGAACGAACAACAGCAGGCCATGCACACTACCCTGAGGAACATCAGACACCACCACGACAGACACACTCTGCGTCCGCTCAGAAACAAAATCGGAAATGATTGACGAAACCCTACCACCTACACCAAAGGACTCCAGCTTGTATAATAGTATCTGTGGTTAACCCTGTCAATCACAGCGCTAAAGTCCAACTGGACAAGGTGTGCCTCCGACCTACAATCCAGTGCAGACTGTAAGTGGTGTGACACCGACAAGAGAGCGTCACAACAACCCAAGCCAATTCTGTACGCAAACTGACCAGCAGGCAGCAAAGCCGTAACCTCAGCGAAATGACTAAGCTAACCAGCGATCAACCTCTCGAACACCTTTGACAAAGTGGGCGTCAGTGTGATGGGTCGATAGCTACCCACATAGGGCCACACCGAACCCTTGGGAATAGGAGTAATATTCCCAGTTCGCCAACAACGAAGAAAATTTCTTAGCCGTATTAGGCACCGGAAGATCACTGCAAGCTTGGGGGCAAGAACATCAGCCAGCTGCCTCTAAAACAAAGGAAACATGCCCACCTGATCAACACCTCCATACGAATCAAGGCCCTCAAGCAGCACCTTGATTGCACCAGATCTGAACGCCAAAGAGGTCAAGCAAGGTTCAGGGTTGCATCCATGAGGCAATGCGATAACATCTCTGCTCTCCTTCCCGTCAAAGTGAGCCGACAAAACTTCCGCCATTGCGAAGGGATCAGTAATGATGCCCTCACCTGGACCAACAAGGGGCGGCAACGAAGGTTCAGCACCGAACACTGAACCCTTTAGCTCACCCCACCAACGATGTGGATGGTCAATACTCAGTAGAGACTTCCTGGAACGCTGCCTCAGACGACGCTCTGCTTCCTCATACACACGCTTAGCCTCGGCTAGTATACGATCAACATTGGTCAATCACAACGTGCGGTCAAGCGAACGTCGCCATGCCCGATAAGACGCTTGTTCAGCTTCGACAGCTAACCGACACTGGTCGTCAAACCACGGCCTATCCTGAGATCTCACAAAAATAGTCCTCTTAGGGACAAACCTCTTCAAAACGGACACAGTCAAGTCGTTAAGCTCAGAGACAGGATCCTCACTATGAATAATCTGGCGCCAAGGTAACGTTCTTTACTGCTAGAGTAATAGCCACCTAACTAGCCCTGCTTTTAACAAATACCACTCTTCTGGTGTCTACCACAGAAACGACCTGATTAAGGTCAAAGGACAAAACTAGATGTAAGTGGTCTGAAGAGCCAATAGGGGAGCCAACTGTCACCGTCATCAAGTCATAACGAGGTCAAGACAGTTACCAGCAATATGCGTGGACCTACGAACTAGCTGCACACGACTAGACAAGGTGCAAAAGTCCAACGCAGCCACACCATGACAGTCAGTCGGTGACTCAGATCCCAACCAGTGCCTGTGGTGTGCATTAACATCACCAACAAAAACAAACGCTGACTTGGGATCCGTGCTCTGGATCGAGGCCATCGCCGTCAATAAATAGTCATAAAGAGAATCATCAGTTGCAGGAATCCGATATAAGGAGAATAAATAATAATTATTCAGTCGGCCACACACCTTTACAACGATGATCTCATGACAGGCGCATTCGTGCACTGTCTACCGGTAAGCACAGAATCCGCTCCGGATATAAACGGCCATTCCACGGAATCCAGGCCCCGATCCACACAGCCTTCGATAAGGGGACTGAAAACCCGCCAAGGCAAGTTCAGCGTCGTGCCTTCTGCCAGTCACCAAAGTCTCGGAGCAGCACACAACATCCACACCACGGGACACAAAGTCGAGCTCTGCAAGGTTCACATACAATCCTCTTATATTACAACAGAGGAGACGACACCCCAGAGCCCGACCCGGTGCTGGGTTACTTTCTACATCCCCACAAAGTAAGAGAAAAAAATAAAAAATAAAAGAACAAAAATATACAGTTATGTACAAATAAATACAGAAATAAACAAAGGAGAAGAAACAAAGAATCCCATAAACAAAGATGATGGTATAAAGCATAATAGAGAAAAAAACAAACCGACAGTATCGATAGCTACGAAAGCGGCCAGCTATCTACGCGCCCCAGACCCTGCCATCACCAGTACGGGCTTTGGCCGAGAAGAAGAAGAAGAGAAAGAAAAGGAAAAAGCATCAGGTGGTACTACCTAATGGAAGAGAGAGAGAGGAGCAGACTGCGGAAGACTCAGTTCTCAGCTATAGCACCAGCCTGTTCATCTCCTCTCAGGGATGCCGTTGGACCAAAACGGTCTCATCCGCCTTTAGAGTGGCATTTCCTCCAACTCAGGGGCTACCCAAAGCCCCAAACCCAGCTCACACAGACAAAGAGGCATCCGGCGGCCGGACAATGGGGGCGGCCTGATAACTCCCAGGCCACGTGCAGGCCACCTTGACTCAAACAACTTGATCCTCAGTGACTATCTATCAGTATCTTAGACTTGCTGTAAGTGGCTTATCTTCAAACAACTAGTATTCAAAGACTAAGAAAATCATTGCTTTGTGTGCTTTTTTTCTATTAAACCAACTAATTCTGTTGCTGTTTTCAGCTTTGTTCAACTGCCCTGAGCATGGACCTTTACCCATTAGCAGCACCTGTATTGATTAGCTGCAACTTGCTAGGTCTTCGAAAAATGCAATCGTTCATTGACACTAATTATCCTGGTTGCATTAGTTTTTCTGCAATGTTTATAGTTCATTATTCAATTGTGAATCATTGTGGAACAGGTGGTGTAGTAAATCAAGTAATTGCTTCTTTATTAGACGTACTTTATTTGGTGTTCTGAGGGTCCCGACGTTCTCCATCGCCAATAACTTTGGTTATTGTGGAACTGTCCTCCACTAAGCTTAACATCACTTGCGGGGGCTATTAGCGAGATATTTCAACTGAATACACCTCCATATATATGCATATATATATATATATATATATGTAGATACTATCTGATATTATGATATTCATCAAATAAGTGAAGGTGAAAACTTAGCAGCTTTAGATGGCACGTGTAATAAACTGAAGCTACATATAATATAGTTCAAAACGTGAAATAAATTAAAACTGAACTTCATACGTAGGGATTTCCCGATTAAAACATTGCTCTCATAAAAAGTATTACCTAGTCAATGACAGTAAGAGCATTACGAACAGGCGAAAAAAATACAAGAACTTATTGACAAACTCAGCAATTTGGTCGAACGGAATGTGACAGATCAAATGGAAAGTCAGCAAAGCCCGAGACATGACGCAGTCCGCGAGTACAATTTACCGGTTGCAAATATGGAGGCGATGTTTGCAAGCTGCAGAGAGGAAGTGGGGCAGAGGCATCCGTCCCAAAGTTGTCTCTCTGTAATGGCAATAAAGAGTCCAAATTGCGACCGTGGAATTCAATTACGGACTCAAATGGCCACTAAGAAGAGCCATAAGCCTGGGAATTTCAGCCCGATGTTCTTCACGGTGCTCCCCTGCAGTGACAATATTCAGAGTGTGCTGAAGTGCCTCATACAACATTTACTCTTTAGTGTTATAGTGCCTGTAGATGACCCAAGGCTACAGAGAGGACACCGGTACGTCAGGCAGGACCTGTCTCATGGTTGCAGTAGAGTTTGTTCGGATGCTGGGCGTTTTGTGTGTAATGAAAATAAAACGTACTATTAGCTGTACTGGCAGTGGCATGTAGTTAATACTGAACAATGTAAATATATATATATATGCTCTGGCTTACTGGAAGAGTATCGGCATGGTAATCTCTAGGTCCCCAGATCGAGTCCTGGCCCGATATATATATGTATATATACATCCCGCAGTTTCTCGTCCCGTCAACACCTGGTATTAACCAAACAGGGGGTTCTCCGTCCGCCCTTGTGTTTAAATAAAATAAATACAAAGAATCAAGTCAGGATTCGATCCGGGGACCTAGAGATTACCACGTCGCCATTCTTACCACTAAGCCACAAACAGCTAAAAGCAACGCAAGCACGCAAGGTACTTGTGTTGCCGTACGTGCATGAGGGAGCTCATCCGTCTACCCTGAATAATTAATAGCCTGAAAAATCTCACAGTTTCTCGTCCCATCAACACCTGGTACTATCCAGACAGGGGCTCTCTGTCCGCCCCTGTGTTTAAATAGAATTCTGACTCGATTCTTTGTATATATATACATATCGAAGGCTTAGAGCCAGAAGTGGTTTGTCCTTGCGACGTATGGCTATGGCTTCCACGCTGGTGCGCAATGGGTTATGATTGTTGTTTGTACACGGAGTATGGTTCCCACTGTCAGACGTTTAGCAGCACTCAAGCTAGGGTAAGGGTAAGGAGACACTGAGAGATTCTTAAGGAGGTTCACTATTGAATATAGCTATAGAGTTACATCGTCACTGGTATGGGTATTATACAGCTGGCTTGGTAGTTGGTTAACGCCAGAGTGTACATGACAGTACTAGACTGAGGCTGCTTGGTGCGTCCTCTATTTATACCTTAGGCGACCTAGGTGTGGCTCGCTCTCTCTGATGACAATTGAGAGCGTGCTTGCTCAATATGCATATGATAGACTTGGGGGCCACCACAGTTATTTCCATTTTTGGTGAAATTTGGTTTTACTCACCAAGTGGGTGCTTCTGAGGTATATTTTTAATGTCACAAGTGTCTATGCCATATCTCTTCATTACGAAGAGATAGGGCAAATGTTTCTTAAATTTTGAAACATTGTCCGCTGCATTTAAAAATTTAAGAAACATTAGCTTGTTTGTAATACGTATTTAAAGCTTTGGAATCCATGGTATCTCAGCTAGATACATCTTACTGGGATATCCTGCAAAGATTTTGGCAAATTTCAATGTCTTCAAATTCGATCATCTTCGACCTCCCATCTGATGAGTGACGGCGAAACGCGCGTCGTGGGTAATCAAATTTTTAATATATATAATATAGACGTGAACCAAACCGTTGGTACAAAAATTACGAATAGCTAACGAGTTGAAACAGTCTATTTATGAGCAGTGACAACTGTCACTCAATTGCAATAATGTTTTGTTTATGAACAATAGCAATGCAGTGAATAGGTGATGCACTGATGTCACGCTGCTGTAGATATGCATAAGCAGTACTCCTGACACCCAACACACACCAGCTCAGTCTTCTGATGTATAAACCACAGTTCAATTACCGAAGATAGTTGTGTCAAGTTTGAGTGTATGAGCTACGCCCCTAAATTTTCAGGTTTGTGACGTCACAACTGCGTCACGCCACTGTTGCAGCGAGGAATCTTTGGTATTTCCACAGAGGCGTGACGTAATTTAGACGTCAAAAACCCGGAAATTTAGGGGGGCAGCGCATACACCCAAATTTGACACAACTATCTTCAGGAAATGAACTGTGGTATAAACAGTGCCGAAAAATCGAGATATGTAAATAATTAGCATAGTAATAAAACTTGACTGTGCAAGCGCTACATTGTAGGACACGAGTTACTACGCACGAAGAGCTATACCTTTTGCTATGATTCAGAAGTAAGAGTCATTTCAGTATTAACATTGAAAACTTTATCAACTGAAAATATATCCCACGCTAAAGGCATTACGACATTGTTCCTTGTACTCTTAAGTACTTCCTTGCATCGAAACTACAATGTCATTTCATATGACAGTGAAGTACATCGCACGAACCTTAACCCTTCCTCTGGCTTAATTCCTCAAGCTGAGCGAATGCAGTGCGCCGCTCCGCATCCTCAATATTAATGAGAGTCATCGCGTAATATATACTCTGTGCGGGGCATTGAGAATCGAGTCAGCCATTCTCCTACCGCGGAGTCTGGATACCGATTGCGAATTTTTTTTCATTGATTTCAATAAATTTTGCTGAATTTTTTATTAATTCCACGGTTTCACGATCTATTTTTATAGTGAAAAACAAATATTTAATTTTTGCCTTCTTCCCAAGATAAACAAGCTTTCGTGAGTAACGTCGCGCTAACAGTTTGACCAGGCAGATAACCACGAGCAGGTGAAGTAAAAAATTCCACATTTTCGGTGGAGCTTGGGACTAATTGCAGTCGCCACTTCCACTCCAAGTTGGTTGGCAGACTTTTGGTGTCTTGGTGTCGGTAAGCGGGACTGACGACATTATGGAAAGTAAAACATAGTGTACTAAAGAGCAGTAGAAGATGCCTTCTATAGGGCAATGGTAAATATCTGAGGTTAGGTTGTTGTCAGCGTAATGACTATTAAAGACTGACTTATTATTAATGCATTTAGTGCGTTATAGATGTTAAACTTTTTCTCTCTATTAGCCAGCTCAGTTATTACTTCATAGGCATTACTTCAAGCATTGGCTTTAATCCTTAATTTCTTGTGAGAAAAATATCGCCAGGATTGCCAGTGGCGGAATATTAATTCACACCTCAATAACACGCTGTTTTAGGATCACGGCTCCATCACTGCCTACACTTAACCCTTTATTGCCTTAAAGCTATGAGGACAACACCAATTAATGCCGTAGCAGCAGAGGTAAGAGGAACGTGGGCGACAGTGGCGCCGTCGCTTGCAGAAATACATCGCTGGTTGCCTGGGGGACGAGTCACCGCGGAAGTGAGAGGAAGGAGGACTTGCAAGGCAAGAAAGCAGTTACTGGGCTCTCTACATACAACACGGATCGATGTGAGCAGATACTGTATTGTTGCGCTGGAAGCCAATGCTACTCGAGTATTCAACAGATACTTACACTTTTTCTGGTCCAAGTATGGCAAAGCGTACGACATGATTTGTTTATTTAGTCCTAGTATCTTCAGTACATTTATCTGCACAAACATAACAACTCTTATAGCTCTTGTACGAAGTGTTCAGAAGCACAATCATCATTATTTAAAAATTCAAGAGCTATCCAACATTTTGGAGTACAATAATTAGCACTGATTCAGTTCAACATGGAAAGCTTAATTTTGTGTTTTTCGATCATGAGCTGTACTNAGAGATTGCTAGGGCGATATCCATCATAAGGTGCCATAACAGTTAGCCATGAGTGTCCAATCGTTCCCTAGGGCCGGGGACGGCCGTGCGAGCCCTGACAACTTGACAAATGTCGGCGGCCGGCGCAGCGCTGCAGAGGAATGTGGCCGCCCGGCCACAGGCCCGGCATATAACAGGCTGATGGAATGAGATGGTCAGCAGAGTAGCGTGACCGCCAAGCCTTTTGTTCATGTACAGGCAAGATTAGGATAGTCAAGAAGTGATTTATGCAACGGGGGTCGTACTAGATTGCTCATAATTAATATAATTTTATGAACGTTAAGGAGCTAAATATAGAAAGAGGGGATCGTTGCAAGCATGAACTTAAAAAAAGGGATCAGTGAGAGACATCGGTGGCAAAATTATATAAAAGTAAGACTCTGGCCGACGAGAAGAAATTGAGAGATACAGTCACGAACAGCCGGGAAAGTTTCGAATATTCGTCTATGGGACTAACGGAATCGTTTCTTACTCTTACGAGCGCTGACGAGTCCTTAAGTTCTTGTCTACGTAGGAGTGTTTGTGGGTTCCCCACGGTGCTCTGATATCCAATGATTATATAACAACAAAGGTTAGGTAACGTCATAGACCATACAGTTAGCGGTCGACCCCTTCCACGTATGTCCAACCGCTACCCGATGAAACTTTAATAAACAGGTGAAAGAGGCATATTTTTAACAAAAAATTTTCATACACAATAGATGAAAGATAACAAGCACTACCTTTTCTTCAGGTAATGGAACAATTTTCGTTAGTGTAGATGAGTGGTTCCCAAACTGTGGTACGCGAGGGCCTTCCAGGTGGTACGCGAACACTTTCGCAGTTATGAACGATTTTTAGTTAGTAATTTTTTGCTTAAAAATGTTTACTGCCTAACACCAGAAACTCTGGAAACAATTTGCAACTGTTACTACACGCCACTCACCTGGTCCCAACGGCCCACCATTAAATTCAAACAGTACACTTACTTAATGGGCTAACTACTAACGCATTAACTAACATAAAATGCAATTAATACTACATATCAGAGCCTAATATGCACTGTTAGTTGCATTTTATCGATAACAAATAACAACATCTATGGCTGAGAATTATAGAAATTGAAGTGATATCTAATCGAATTTCGTTATCTGGAACCGGGTGGCACGCGGTGACTGTTCGGTACCTCCAAGTGGTACTCCATCACAAAATGGTTTGGAACCACTGGTGTAGATGATTTCTTCGCCAGCAAGGAAAGACATCTTAGACCTCCTCTTTGTACAATATACCCAGCTTGTAAAGAATATCAGCACCCAAGATACAGCTTTGTCTGATCACAAACTCATTGGTATCACAACCCAGTTTAGTAGGAATGAAGCAAGTGACTTGAAGAATAATGGGCAAAATAGCATGAATAGTCTTCGAGCTTTAAATTCTTTCAATAATGAGATGAATTGGGAAGGTTAGTAGTGTATAATGCACCGAATTACCCGTTTTTGAGGGTAACCTACCCTCGCGGCTCCCCTCGCGCGTGAGCTTCCGGTTTATAACGGCCAATGCACTACCGGCTTTGCGGGGGTCAGGGGGGGGGGCGCAAACCGGAAGTGGGCGGGGCCTGGGAAACCGGAAAGGGCGGAGCAATGACCCGGCGGCGCGAGGGGAACCTACCCTCAAAAACGGGTAATTCGGTGCATTATACACTACTAAGGTTTGAATGATGAGCTGCGGTCTGTGAACTGGGAAACTTCTAAATGACTCTACTCAAAGTGAAACAATGAATGAAATCTTTGAAAAAGCTCTGTTGGGGAAGAGCGGAAGTACCTCCCACCGACAAAGAGGAAATGTCTTAAAAATCGCCACCCTAAATTCAGTAAAAGCTTATTTAAGAAAATAACATGATTGATTAAATGACACAAGTCATCGTATGTATTACAGCGACAAATTAAATGCCAGCGAGGACTGAAAGAGAATGAGGATAAACTTGGAAAATCTCACGATGAAGAAAAATAGGAAAAAGAATTGCAAGCCAACAAGAACATAAAAGAAAACAGTAATTTCGTCTTCGCTAATGCATCAAATTACTTTTCTCTTAAAAAAAATAGGGCCATTATTGGACGAAAATGGATCAATGACTGACTACGATCAGGAAATGATTGAAATATTGGAGCCGTTAATAGAAGGAAGTTTTCAGCAGAAAGACCGGTAACGCTAATGTTCAATTATTAGAAGCAACTGATAGCTACCTAATGGCTTTTGAACTCACAAAACTAAGCATTGAATTAACCATTAATGAACTTAGCGCACGATGGGGTTATAACAAGCACTTATAAGCACGCAATCATTACCACAATCCCCAAAACTAGATATAGTACAGATCCAGCTAACTAATGATGGCTCTGTCTTTGCTAGTGCGGGTATTGGCAGCTTTAAACGATCTGTACACAGAGCTATTCTGTGATCTCGGATCTTCTTTTTTTTTCATTGTTTTGTTTTCTTCACCCGCTGGGCTGGTTGTGTGGGATTTTGTTACCCTCATGGAGTTTCTCCGCTCCTACGTCGCCAGTCTGGTTTGATTTAATAATAATAATAATAATAATAATGACCTGTCTCATTAACTAGCCACTTAGTGAAAACGTTTGAAAGGGTGTTCCGTAAGCACCCAGTGCACCATCTAGAGAGTAATGACCTACTCACATCAAAACAACATGGATTCCGGCATGAACATTCCACTACTTCAGAATTGTTGGAGCATTATGATTCCATCGTAGACACATTGTGCCAAGGAAAGAATGTGGACGTAATACAGTTAGCGTTTCGGGATTTTTTCCTCCCATCATCAGAAACTTCCAATGAAAACAACAAAGGATGCCTAACAAAAAATTTTATTTAAGGTGACCTAAATTTTGGTGTGTTGACAGGGTGGGATCTAAAGGGCTAATGACCATGGTGCGCTATGGAGTTCTTATGTAGGTGTGGCACGGTAAGAGAAGCGTGGGGAAAACGGACAAGCACAGTCGGAGGGAGAAGTGTAGGCCATGGGTTGCGACGAGGGGTACACTCGTAGTATTGAGGCTAGGATATGTTGGACACACAGTGATTCCAGGGCGGAGAGTAAAGAACATGTGCAGTCGGGGGAAAAAATGTCGGTCATGGGCTATAGTCTGAAAGGTGAATGAACAGAGCTGTGAGAAGGGGCCGGGTGTCAGTTCCTGTACAGTCGTCAGATATAGAGCACGTTAGTCGGGGATAGTGTGAAGAGGTAC
>LQNS02007216.1:8179282-8189373 GCA_001587735.2 Parhyale hawaiensis | reverse complement strand
GCCGATCTCTTCAGCCATCGATATGATTTAACCCAGCGCAGTGATGATTATCTGATGATACACAGTGTGTGTGACGCCGATCTCTTCAGCCATCGATATGATTTAACCCCACACCTGACACCAGAAATGTGCAGCGTCCTGTAAGACCCAGATCATGTTCAACTTGGTTAAGAGTAAGTCGGTGTAGTATTAATTCTAGGTTCGCATGCCAGCCGCGTGCACAAGTTGAAGTTATGTATATTCTGTATATTCCTACTGAATAATTAATGACCATGTCCACCATGTCAGGACATGTTGCCGAGGACAATTCCTAGATAAGACGTTTCCTACATTGAATTGACTGGTCCATGTCAGTCCTCTCTTGGCACATTAGCTTCAAATGTAACCGTCATTAGAAGTCAACGTTGACTGGCTCCAGTTCTCGATTATAGTCATGCAATGTGATCGAGAATTGTACGTGTCACAGTTTAACTGTCAATATTTTCAACTGAGACTCAGTCTAAAATATGCTGTAATCTGCGGGTTTTCTCCGAAGTTGCCTAACCGTTTGACACGGACATAATGAATGTGTCATGTACATGTCATTATGCCCAGGTCTGTCGCGCAACAATTCGTTTCCCACTGCGTAATTTCATTCGGTTTCAACAATGATACAACTGCAAATTGATGAACAACTTGTTCTTTTCTTGTGGCGCGCCCAAATGTAATTAATGGTTACCAATACATATGTGGTTGATAATATCGTGTGTTTCTTAACCCTTGCATTCTCCAGGTTTTTTCTAAGACACAAGATAGGAAAGATTAGAAGCGTGGCTCACCTCAAGTGTGTTGGGACCTGCTGTGCACCATTTCATGCACTATGTTGTCAATTATTCCCTATATCAACTGTTCAATTAATTTCATGTCAATATTAATTAGATCAATATTAATTTTGGACTACATAATATATATATATATGTATATAAATAATAAATAACGCACAGCAGCGATTAAAATCGTAACATCCATCCATTTGTTTGCTTGTTTGTTTGTCTGCCTCAAATTTCTCGATGCCATAACTCAAAAAGTTATGGATGGATTTTTCTAAAATTAATATGAGTTGTTAGGTATATAACAAAGAGTATATAACCAAATTTTGGTAATGATGCGTTTGTTCGTGCGTTCGTTTGTCACTGTTTTTAATTTTATGCTTGTTAGCACAATTACTCGAAAAATAATGAATGGATCTTTATGAAATTGATAGGGTTTGTTAGTAATGTTAAAAGACATAAATGATCAAATTTTGGTGCAGATCGGTTTGATCGTTTGTATGTTTGACTTATGTTTGTCATAACGTTTGTTAACAGTATAACTCAAAAAGTTACGAACGGATCTTCAAGAACATTGAACAAGCTGTTATTATTATAAAAAAGCACAAATGATTAGATTTTGAAGTTTATACAAAGAAAATTATTATTTCAGAACCAATTTGAATTTTTTGCTACCGTTGCCTCACTTGGCGGAGGTATGCGCTCTCAGAGTGCTCTAGTTCTTTCTGTTTATCTTACAAATGGTCCTGAGGAGAATCTTTTATTTTGTCCACCATAAAATGATGACATATGTATTTTGACATCACAATTTGACTTATACGATCTATATTATGCTAAAAGTCTGAACTTTATTTATTTGGTTTCTTGTTTGCACACAGCTTCTTGATTTTGAAATAAGGAAAAATTCGGAAGTCTGTGGTGGAGTTACGTCTCTGTAGGAAGTTTTATAGCTTGCAATACAATCTACGCTCCCGTTTAGGCGTCAGGACGGAATTGACACTTAAGGAGCGTTGTAACCTGGATACCGCTTGATATTTAAGTCGCATGAACTCAAGAATTTGAATTCTAAAATTTTTGTTCATTGGCCAGTATGAGCAGCTAAGACGATTGAAGAATAGCATCAGTACAATACTTTCAAAGCTAAAACGAATATAAAAATTTGATATAAGATGGAAACAAATGCAAGCGTTGAAGCTGTCAGGACACTATATAAACACAAGGGGATAAATGGATAAATGGTAGGGGCCCACCTGAGCTCGGCTACAGAAATACGTTTGTCAAATGTTAAGGAGATACGGGAAAGGCTGACGGGCACAGAGCTGAATGTTTCAGTGAGAGAAAAGAAGCTCTTGATGGTCACCATCACCGGTTTCTTTTCTCTCACAGTACGGGCAACTGCCACGAGAGTGGACCGTCGAATAGCGTGAGGTCTATGACCAGCTGAATATCACCTGCTTATTTACGAAAGCGAAAAAATGGTGATGTTGATCCAACGGGTCACGGGCCGTCTAGTATACGCCTAAAAATTTGCGTATCATATATGCACATGTGCGGCTAGGGTCAATATAAGTTTCGATAAAGTCGATACAACAGCTTAATGGAAAAAATGCTTTTCTTCTAGAATTTTGTCCACGATTGCATATCTTATTGACAGTTTCCTTGTCCTACTTTTTGTAAAACAGCGTTGTAAGCGAACAGCATAAGTACTGGCTATAGTTGGGCGCTCAGAGAAGAAAGGATGTGTTTGTGTGTGTGTGTGCTCACCGCCGTGGACTTACAGTAGCAGTACCGAACTCCAGCGCCGCCCTTCGCATTCCCAACAGAGCAGCACCGACTGAATTCTTTATAAAGAACACCAATCTGTGGCAATAATCTATTTTCTGCATCAGTAAACAAAATTTGTTTTCCTTACAGCAAATATTGAAACATATCTACAACTAGAACATTCTGAGAGCGCATACCTCCGCCAAGCTGAGCAATGTTAATAAAAAATTTAAAATGGTCGGGAAATTAGCACTTCTTTTTATCATCATGAAAATGTGGGGATTCGTGCCTCATGACAATAATAACAGCTTCTGTAATTTTCTAGACGATCCACCTGTACCTTTTTGAGTTATGTGTGACAAACATTAAATAGACCCGCAAACGAACTAACCGATCATCATCAGAGTTTAGGTATTTGCGTATTTTAAAAATACTCAAAATTTCAAGAAGATCTCTTCATAACTATTTTAGTTATATTACTGACAGAGGTGGGTTGCCGAAGTAGTGAAGCGGTAAACTGGTAATCCGGCAACACCGCTTCACCCGAAATCGTTACCGCTTTACCGTTACTGTAAGCGGCTGAAAATTACCGCTGTACCGATACCGGAACTTGGACAATTTTTAAAGCGGTAACGGGGAGTATCTAGGTCAACAGCCTTACTTTTTAATTTACTAAGCGATTTCACTGAAACTTTGTAGTTGAATGTAAAAATAAATTCTAAGACGTTTTTGTTTCGGGAAATTTTCCGAAATGTTTGATACGCTTTGAGCTATTCACATTTTTTGTTTTATGGGACAAATTTTGAAAATGCTCTGTCTCCGGCATTTTTCAACCGATTTTCACGGTTCAACACACAATATAGAGACAAAAGTGTTAGCTATAAAACTACGATCCGTCTTGGTTGAATTTCGTTACGAATTTTTAGAAAATTGAAAAAAGAATGAATTTTTCATTTTTGGAAAACTAAAGAAATCTATTTATGAGGACATAAGTTGAAACCAACTGATCGTACATTTAAAGAAAACGCATTTTTTTAATTTTCTAAGTGTAATTGTGAAAATCGGCTAAAAAATGCCGGAGGAATAGCGTTGAAGATGGCACATATTGCAAAAATTGAAACAGGAGAATACGGCGGAAAAAGGGGATCCGTTTTCTTTGAATAACTTGTTTTTCACGGGCAAAATGGAAAAATGTATGAGTGTGCAACTCACATTAATTCCGACTTTGCGAGTGTATTCTAAGTTTCACGTAAATATGCACAATATATAATGAAATTTTTCTTTTTTATTACTGTAATTTTTAAAATATTTTTTAATACCGATATGCATTTCCAATTTGGCCTTCTTCTGCAACTTGGTCTAATTATTGTCTACTGAAATGGAACAGGATCGCGAGAATCTCAAACGTGGTAAGAAATGCATTCTGATTATAACTCAGATAGTAAAGGGAAAAATATCTCACTTTTGCTTTCTTCTGCAACCTGGTCATCGATCTCTATGGAAACACAACTTGATTACAAAACCTGCAACCTGGCCTATTTTTCGCTTATCTAGTTCATAAAGGTGCGGACATGGAAATACAGATCAATAAATACACGGAGCGATTTATTAAATCAGGATTCTGCTTGAGCCTCCGTCTGTACGTCCGTCCATTCGCTGCACGTTACGCATTTCAGTATTAGGGAGGGAGAAATCTAACTTACTAGAAGATCTGATTTTTAGCCCTGAAGTGGGGGCTTTAGAATTTCACTCCCGTCTTGCACGTGCCGTTAGAGGCAACCAACGCAGGGTCGATTCCAAGCGACTACATTTGCATCATTTCTCATTGGCCACCGACTGCTGCTTGCCAGGCGTATGAGCCTGAGAAGGTGGGGTTGTGGGAACTCTCATGCGAGGAAATGCGTATGAAAGGCGGATGAGCTCCATGTAGCCAACGGCAACCAGAAAGATCACCTGGCTGTTGCCATAGCCGTGTGCCGGTCATTCTAAAGTCAGCTCCTCTCCCCACCTCTCAATGGCACAATCGAGACTTTTTTTCTTATTTTCTCTACTTTTTTCTTTCTTTTGTGCTGACTTTTGTAGCGTGACTTTGATGGGAAGCAGAGCCGGGACCCTGTGCGCATTCCTTTAGCATGTGATCCCAAGCCGAGGTTCTCCGGTTTTGCTTTCAGATCCTCCGAAGTGCACCGCCTTCTTTTTGACCTGGACCCCTATGGGCGCACTGATCCATCGGGCATGTTTCCTTTCATTCTTCGGAGGGTGGCTGGTGTGCTCGCAGCCCCGCTTGTTTCCGTTTTCTGTCGAATGTTGCGGCTGGGCTCTTTTCCGGAGTGCTGGCGTGTTGCCCATGTGACGCCTGTTCCGAAGGGCTCGGTTTCATCCCATACCTCTGACTATAGACCCATCTCGATCACACCTGTTTTGTCGAAAGTTTATGAGAGGTTGGTTGCGTCGAGATTGGGTTGCTTTCTTGAAAAGCAGGGCGTCCTTCCCCCAACGCAGTATGGTTTTCGTAAGGGCTTGGGAACCTGTGATGCTCTGCTTCACATTTCTCATGTGTTGCAGTTGGCTCTTGATAGGGGTCATGAGGCAATGTTGGTGCAGCTTGATTTTAGTGCTGCTTTTGATCGCGTGAATCACCTTGGGCTGCTCCATAAGTTGAGATTAATGGGTATTGGTGGTTCAGTTCTCGCGGTAACTAGTCAATTTTTATCTGACAGACGTCAATGTGTAGTTGTTGATGGGAAGAGGAGTGAGTTTTTGGATTTGGTTTCGGGTGTCCCACAGGCTAGTGTTCTGGGCCCTTTGTCGTTCATTGTATATACAGCGGATCTGTTTCATCTTGTTAATAAGTTACTTGTTGGTTACGCCGATGATGTTACTTTGCTGGCTGTTTGTGATAAGCCTAGTGATAGATTAGAGGTTTCAGAATTTATCCAGCATGATTTGGAAATTATTGATTCCTGGTGTTCCAGGTGGGGGATGAGGCTAAATGCGGGCAAGACTAAGATTATGCTCGTGTCCAGGTCGCGTACAGTGGGACCTCCTTTTCCTGCACTCATGCTGGATTGTGTTTCACTTCCTGTGGTTGATGACTTGGTAATCTTGGGTGTCAATTTTGATCCAAAGTTGACGTTTGAGCCCCACATTCGTTCGGTTGCCTCACGTGCATCGCAGAAAATTGGTCTTATGAGGCGTGCTTGGAGGGTGTTTGGCTCGATAGAATTGACACGTCGCTGCTTCAATTGCTTTGCCCTCCCTCTTCTGGAGTACTGCTCTGTAGTCTGGGGTTCTGCTGCCGACTGCCACCTGTGTTTGCTTGACAAAGTGGTTCGTCGATGTGCGTTCATGCTGGGTGGTGTGGTGCCTTTTGATCTGGATCATCGTCGCAGAGTTGGTGGGGTTTGTTTTCTGTATAAAATCTATAACTGCCCCAGTCATCCACTGTCTGAGTTTCTTCCGGATCCATTTGTTCGGGTGAGGTATACTCAGCGGACTGGTGCTCTTCATGAGTTTGCCTCGGAACCGCTTCGATGCCGTACGGGCCAGTGTTCCCGTTCGTTTTTTCCATCGTGTGTAGATGTTTGGAATGGTCTCGATGGCTCTGTCTTTGCTGGTGCTGGTATTGGCAGCTTTAAACGATCTGTACACAGAGCTATTCTGTGATCTCGGATCCTCTACCTTTTTTTTCCTGCTTTTGTTTTCTCCACCCGCTGGGCTGGTTGCGTGGGGGTTTGTCAACCTCATGGAGTTTCTCCGTTCCTACGTCGCCAGTCTGGTGTGATTTAATAATAATAATAATAATAATCCCCTGCTGTGCATGGCAGTGCTATGCGAGGTTAGAGGAGGCACCCACATGTCTATCTTGATTGTCGTACCCCATAACCTGGCGAACCTAGGGATTATATAAGCATTGTTCGGTATACAGGTCTGCCGAGTGGACCATTTGGGTCGTATTACCTGTCCTTGGGAGCTCAAGCGTGAAGTTTAATAATAATAATAATACTTCTGCCTCTGCTTATAATTTCTTTTGGGGATTTCTTCCCTCTAATTTGTATATTTCTGTACATTTTCGCATATTTCTGTTTTCATCTCCACTTTTCTTTTACTTCTTTGTGGTGATGTGGAGAGTAACCCATGAAAGGGTCGGGCTCGGGGATGCAATATTAATGGCTGTATGCGAACCTCGCAGAGCTTGGCTTTGTGTCCCGTTGTGTGGACGTCGTGTGCTGTTACGAGACGCTGGTGTCGGCACTGACGGGTGGGAGACACGACGTGGATCGAGCTTGCCTTGGCGGGTTTTCAGTTTCTTTTCACAGGCTTATGAGATCATGGGTTGGATTTCGTGGCATGGCCGTTTATGTCCGAAGTGGTTTCTGCGCTTACCGGCAGTCAATGTAAGAATGCACCGGTCATGAGTTCATGGTTGTGAAGGTGTGTGACCGTCTGAATAATTTTTTTTCATTCTCGTTGTATCGGGGCCCTGCAACTGATAATTCTCTGTATGACTGTTTGCTGACGGCAACGGCATCGATCCTGAGTCCGGATAATAAGTCAGCGTTTGTTTTTTGTTGGGGTTGTTAATGCACATCACAGGGACTGGTTGGGATCTGTGTCAGCGACTGATGGCCATGGTGAGACTGCATTTGATTTTTGCATCTTATCTACATGTGCGCAGCTAGTCCGTGGGTCCACAAATATTGCTGGCAATTATTTCGACCTGTCATGATCGATGTCCCTGACTTGATGACGGAGCAGTTGGCTCCCCTATTCGCACTTCAGACCACGCACATTTTGTTGTGTCCTTAGACTCGAACCAGGTTGTTCCTGTGGTGGACACCAGGAGAGTGGTGTTCGTTAATTAAAAGCAAGGCTAACTGGGATGCTGTCACTGGAACAGTAAGGGCGTTACCTTGGCGGCAGATTATTTGTAGCGAGGATTCTATTTCTGAGGATAATGACTTGACTGTGTCTGTTTTGGAGAGGTTTGTCCCGAAGAGAACTATTCTTATGAAGTCTCGGGACAAACCGCGGTTTGACGACCAGTGTCGGTTAGCCTTCGAAGCTAAGCAAACGGCTTATCGGGCTTGGCAGTGTTCACATGACTGCACGTTGTGGCAGACCTATGTGGCTCCTAGTGCTGAGGCGAAGCGTGTGTAATTGTGTATGAGAGGGCACAGAAGCGTTAGAGGCAGCGTTCCAGAGAGTCTCTGCTGAGTATTGACCATCCACATCGATGGTGGAGTCAGCTAAAGGCTTCAAGTTTTGGTGCTGAACCTTCGTTGCCGCCCCTTATTGGTTTTGGTGGTTGTATCATTTCTGACCTCTTGGCGAGGGAGGAACTATTGTCGGCTCACTTTGACGGAAAGCAGAACAGAGATGTGTTGTCATTGCCTCATGGATGTCACCCTGAAGCTCATTTAATCTCTTT
This sequence comes from Parhyale hawaiensis, assembly GCA_001587735.2. NCBI lineage: Eukaryota > Metazoa > Arthropoda > Malacostraca > Amphipoda > Hyalidae > Parhyale > Parhyale hawaiensis. The sequence goes on along the minus strand of LQNS02007216.1, from coordinate 8,181,369 downwards.
GGGGTTCAGCTCTGGTAGAATTATCAGGGTACATCTCGAGGGCTTGATCCTTGTGGAGGTGTGGACCTGGTGGGCATGTTTCCTGTGTTTTATAAGCAGCGTGCTAGCGTTCTCGACCGTAAGCTTGCGATGAATTTCGGTGCCTGAAACGGTTAAGAAATTTTTCCCGTTGTTGGCATACTGGGAATGTTACTCACATTCTCAAAGGTCCGGTGTCGCCTGATGTCGCCAACTATCGACCTGTTACCCCGACGCCCATTTTGTCGAAGGTCTTGGAGAAATCGGTCGCTTGTTAACTTGGTCATTTTTGTGAAGCTACGGGTTTGCTGGTTGCTGGTCAGTTTACGTGCAGAAATGGTTTGAGTTGTTGCCGGTGTCAGCATTTGTAGTCTGCACTGGATTGTGGGTTTGAGGCTCGCCTTGTACAGTTGGACTTTAGCGCGGCGTTTGACAGGGTCAACCACAGTGGTCTATTGTACAAGATGGAGTCGTTTGGTGTGGGTGTTGGGGTTATGTCATGCATTGTTCTGTCAATCATTCGTGATTTTGTTTCTGAGGAAACGCAGAGTGTGTGTGATGACGTCTTCTTGTTTGCCTCAGTAGCGTTAGAGTCTGGCGTCTCCCTGTGTAGCGTACTTGGCCCGCTGCTGTTCGTTCTTTATACTAGTGACTTGCTCTCTTCGCTTGAGAACGCGATGATCAACTATGCCGAGGATTCCACCGTGTTAGCAGTGATACCTGCCCAAGCATGCGTAATGATGTCGCCCAGTTTTTGAAAAGGGATCTGTCGAACAGTAGTGCATGGTGTTCGGCCTGGAGTATGAAGCTGAAAGCCAGCAAGACCAAGCCGATGATTGTCAGTTGATCTCGGACACTTTTACCGCAGCATCCGTATCTGAATAGACGACGAAAGGCTTCAGGAGTCTAGCTCCTTGGAGATTCTCGGTGTTGTCTTTGACGAGAAGCTTACTTTTCAGTCATATACTAGGCGACTGGTGTCAGGTACGTGCTTCCAATAAGATTGGGCTCCTGCGTTAAATAAATTCTGTGTTTGGTGACAGTGAGGTGGCCCGCTGAGGCTCTTATGCTTTTTTTGCTGTCTGTGTTGGAGTATTGCTCATCAGTTTGGGCTTCAGCTGCAGATAGTCACTTGCGTCTGCAGAACCGACTTGGTAGCTCAGCCAGCACGCTGTGTGCTGAAAGTGATCTGGTGAATCTGTCGTATTAGTGAGGAGTGGCCAAACTATGTTTTATAAGGTATACGACAATAAGAGACAGTGGTTGTATTCTTCTGTCCCTGCCCTCAATGTTTTTGGAGGATTATCTGTGCTGTGCATGATGCGCACTCATTACGTTTGGAGTGTTGGGTGCAAAAACCATTAGTTCAGTCGGTGCTTCGTGCCCTGGTGTGTTGGGGTTTGGAATTCATTGCCGGCATCGGCTTTCGCTCGTGTTGGCCTGCAGGCATTCAAGTACAGTTTTTATTTGCTTTTGGTTGGATTTTCATTAGCAGCGTTTTGGGCTTGCTGGTGTTGCAAAAATGCTTCATTTGGGCCGTACTACTTCTCCGTGGTGGTGGGGCGTGAAGTCCTAATAAGAACAATAATTTTCTTCGAGGGTAATCAACGATAACTGTCTTCCTTTTGCTTCTTCACTCTAAAATTATATTTTGAAACTAGAGCACTCTGAGAGCGCATACCTCCGCCATGCGAGGCAACGTTAGCAAAAATTTCAAATTGACTCTGAAACCATAATTTTCTTTCTAAAAACTGCAAAATATAATCATTTGTGCCTTTTGATGGTAATAAAAGCTTGCGCAATTTTCTTGAAGGTCCGTTCATAACGTTTTGAGTTATACTGCTAACAAACCTTTCGACAAACATGAGTCAAACATACAAACGAACGAACCGATCTGCACCAACATTTAATCATTTATGTCTTTCAACATTACTAACAGCTGGATTCTCATTTAAGAAGAATACCAGATAGACCAGCGGTCAGCGGTTACGTGCACTGTGGAAATAATTCGCTGCTGGCTCTCTCTTTGGTTTCAAACTGCGGCACCACAGAAGACACCCAGCAGAGTG
>LQNS02007216.1:8088660-8104758 GCA_001587735.2 Parhyale hawaiensis | reverse complement strand
CCATGTACTACCATCGACCTTCGTTTCCTGACAAACCTTAAACAACCAATATTGTCTCCACCAATATCGACCTAAATATACTAAAATCAACGTTATGTTTTGGTCGACATATCTACCATACTGTTTCATCATCCATAATTGACCTTAATCTCTCATACACTACTATATTCTTCCGTGATCACAACCATTATTTCCGACTGGGTTTTAACATTTCTAAGAATTCTTACAAATTTCATGAATATCCGTCAGTAATTTTTTGAATTATCTTATGACGATTTTTTCTACGGACAACAGCTAAACACAACAAACGAAACGATCATCTCTAAAATCTGATCATTTGTGCATTTCTAGCAATTCCTAAAAATTTCATGAATATCCATCCATAACTTTCAGATTATTTTCTTCCAAACATTAGTTAAGCACACAAACGGACCGACCGATCATCACTAAAATTTGGTCATTTGTATCTTTGAACATGTCTAACAATCCAACAAATCTCATACAGATCCATTGGTAACTTTTTGAATTATGTCAGTGCCTAACATAAAAACAAACCTATATACTGTAAAGAAATACCAACAAACGGACAACGAGATCAACAGAAAAATTTAGGCATTTCTCCTAATGACATGTCTAACAATTCCTGCAAATTTCATCAAGACCGGCTCATAACTTTTTGAGTAATACTACGAGGAAGAAAGAGGTAAACAAACAAATAAACAGCTGAACGGATCACTGCCAAAAGTTAATCATACATGTCTAACAATCCCAGTAATTTCCGTAAAAATCCGTCCTAAGCATTCAGAGCTATCTTGTTGACAGACAGAAAGGCAGACAAACAAACACACAAGCTCGACAAAAACCATAACCTCCTTGCCGGAGGTAGTGACCCATAGTCCATACTATGCACAGCAACTATCAACAGCGACGTTCTTAGGCAGGTGGTATATTTGTTGCTTGAAGCGTAGGTAATGACACATTCTTGCAGCAAAGCAGTCAATCCGTGAATGCTCGCAGGAGCCTTAGCGTATTGTGATAGAAGTGTCTCATCTAGCGCTACTACCTATAGATTACAGCACTTTCTTGATGACATCTGCAATTGACTTTCCTGCTGACAAGCGAATCATAACCATGCGAGGTAAAACTAGGGCAAAGGTGATAAATATTGTTTAACTAGAGTACCCATCCGTCAAAAATGATGGCAATAATATAAAATTAAGGTTGTTATTGTACTGCTTGTGGTACAGGGTATTCTGCAAAATAGACCCCATACCTATAGGCTTGATAGTAAAGTAACGAAAGTCACGTTTCCTAGAGCAAAATTCTCCTTTCGCAAAGAAATCCGTGAAAACCAGTTTTGAAATGCTCGAAAGTTGAGCAGCACCAAGAAAAATAGTTCAATGAAAAAAATTCACCGGTAATGCTCAGTTCTTACTGTATCCTGGCTACCAGTAGATACTTGAACCTTCAGAATCGAAATTTTGCTGCATTGTGAATTGAAAATATTTTGACTTCTGCTCGGCGTAAAGTTTGAGCTGCCACAAAGAACTTCAAGGAACGAAAACGTTAAGCGAAACGGATTATGCACGATAGGAACGAGAACTCTAACCAATATTGAGCCGCTTTAATTGCTGCGAAGAAATTCAGCTAAGAAATATGCGACATAGCTGATGCCCGAGAGGACCAAAAACTTTATCAAAGATCCTGCCTTTCATCTACCACGCCCAGAAGAATCATAGCAATAGTACCGAGCTACTTTTCGAAGCAAAGCAGACTTCAGAAAATGCAGTATTTTTACTTTCTGGCGTATTTAAAAAATCTATACTTGACATAGTTATTTCAAGGGCTAAAGTTTCATGCTTGTTTTCCGGTAGATATGTTACGGTACGATAGTGCACGATTTATATGAATTTGTCCGAATAACTAATTAATCAATTAATTAGCACAGAGTTATGAATGTATTCGATCAGGGTGCATCTTCAATAATTAATACATACATATATTTATTTAAATTAATACTTGCATATATATTCTAGAATATTCACGTACGCTGATAGAACTCCAATTAATTATTTGTAGCACTAAATTTGCACCAGGATTGATAACCCTTATTTTAACCGTGGATCTCAACGAAATTTGTAGTTGCTCGACGCTTGGATGGAGGCTTTTACTCGCTGGGGAGTAAAAAAGTACTTGGTCGTGGTCTAGAGGCAGCTTATGAAGAGCCCGGTCCAGTGGCGAATGTGTTGCCCATGAACTGCTTGCAGAAACCGGTGGCTACTTCATGCGCAGATGGCAGCTCAGCGCCGTTGTAAGTGATGGGCTGGTTAGGGGCGGCACATTTGCGTTTACCTGACAAGCTACGAAGAAGACTCCATGGTCGGGAGGGGTGGGATCAATGATCGCACCGTTCTACTGTGTCAAACCTTGCCTTCCTGGCACAGGCCAACAAAACCTTTGTCGTGCGGGTTTCGAGATCAGGAAGGCTGGGCCAGATGATTGGGGTGTCGAGTTCCAAGCTCGTCCCGCTCCTTAATCAGTACCTTCTCGTCCGAGGGAGCAGAGATAAATGATCACCGGCATCTCGCCGTGATACAGCGCTTCGACGCCTCGAGTGGTGTACTTCTGAAGAATTACCACCCTGCGCGTAAGAGGTGGAGAGAGGCAACTCACGAAAGGTTCGTTGGTGAGCTCAGTGAAACTATCCGAATTGGCCCTGATGAAAGTTTTCCGGGGTATAGTCCAGGCTCTGAGGGGAGGGTGGGGATATGATAGGGATATGAAAAAAAGTTACGTAGAGCTTCCGCAACTTGTACATTTTTGAGGGGGCACGGGGGCACAGAATTATCAATTGTGGACTGATTGTTCTGAAACTTGCTTAGAAAATGTATTTTTGGAAATGAACCACATTTTATTCCCTCAACTTTTTCAATTTACGTCTTAGTTTTAAGATAATGGGGTTTATATATATATATATATATAGAAATATATATGTATATTTTGGAAATTTCAAACGGATAGAACCTAATTTAGTTGTCATGCTAGAATAAAAACAATAACAGTTTTGAAATCCTTGAAACATTTCTGACAAAACAATAGAGCTAGATTTTCCATTTTTTGTCCTTACAATATTTTTTATCACAGCTCAAAACCAAATCCCGTAATTATTTTTTCCGTATATTTTAGTTAGCGATCGTAATGAAATAGAAAATGGAGAATCCAACTGCGATTAAAAATATTATGAGGCCAAAAATAAAAAATCTATCTCTCTTGTTTTATTAGGAATGTTTCAAGGATTCCAAAACTGTCATTGTTTTTACTGTAACATGAAAACTCATTGAGTTCTACCCGTTTAAAATTTCCAAAATATACATACCTAGATATTGATATATAAACCCATTATCTCAAAAATTAAGGCCTAATTCGAAAATGTTTTGGGAACAAAATGTGTTTCTTTTTCAAAAATACATATTCTGAGCAAGTTTCAGAACAGTTCACAATTGATAATTTTGAGCCCCCATGACCCCACAAATATATACCAGTTGCGAAAGTTCTGCCCGACTTTTTTCAATGTCTCCATCATATAGAATAGGAATATACATGGTAGAGCCGTGAAAGTGAAATGTACACAGACACCCCCTAGAGCCTAGATTAGCATAGGGGGAGGAAGTGACAGATGGTCAAGAAGAATTATTATAGGTAAGTGGTCAGAGTTTAGCTTGATGCAAGTTGACCGTGTGGCCGAGAACACCAGATGAGCTGAGATGATTGATGAATCAGGAGAACACGGGCGCCCCGCTGAAGGTAACCGCGTAGGAGAATCTTCATGTGGCAGACATAGGGAAGAGGTGGAGAGAGCCTCAAAGAGGTCCTCCCCCTGGCCGTCGCTCCACCACACGCCGAGGCACTTTACCAGTCAGGGTGATGGGTATTCATGTCGCCCAGGATGACATCATCATCAACGGTAAAAACAGAGGAAAAGTCAGTCCTATAATTTAGAGGGCGTGACGTGGTGGGAGGAATGTGAATGTTAATAACAATGAGGGAGGGGGGAGAGTCTAATGCTCACATTTTCCACTGTGGCATCGCCAGGGAACAGACTAGTAATTTTGAAATCCTCATAGAAGACGAAGTGAAGGACTAACAAGGCCAAACTACCCCCGCGGGGGCCATCTGCTCTAACTAGACTGTAATTATGAACGGTAGGTGAGGAGACTTCGCATGCAAGCTTAGTCTCCTGGATAGCAGCGACCAGGATCTTTTCCTTGGCCAGGAAGTCCTCGAGTTCGCTTCTAACGTGGCGAAAGCCACTGGAGTGAAACTGCAACAAGAGACCTACACCGTCCTCGCCTAATCTGGAGGGAGCGGAGAAGCTGACTCGGTGTTCGACAGAGTGAACGGCGGACCCGAGGCCCAAACTGGGTGTGTCCAGTCCGGGGAATAAGAGGAGGGCCTGGCAATGGGCGCGCAGTGTTCATGCACCCAGTGCCTGCAGCTGGCACAGGGAAACACACACCCTCGTTTGAGAACCTCGGCTGAGCAAATGGCACAGTGTCAAGGACCCGGGTTGGGGTACACATCTCCACAGAAAAGAAGCATAGAAATTAGCAAAGGAGAGGAGATATTGGCCAAGCTTAGAGGGGCACATATCAGGCCAGCAGGAGTACCGAAGAGAAAAGTAATAAACAAGGCGGGGAAGGGGGCAAAGGAGGCAAGGGAGGACCCCTTGATGGATTGAGGGATGTAGCCCTGTTTGGCCCATCCAGGCGAAGACCACCGCCGAGTGCTCCACTTGGTTCATCAGCGACGAGTCCTCAGTCCAGATAGGGTCTGTCCAGCACGTAGAAGCAGTGTACGTCGGCAACGCGCTCTGATGGACTGACCCCTCCCTTCATATCACACACCTAGGCCTCCAAGGTCTCCTGTTCCTAGCCACTCTTTTCAACCTTGCCCTAGTTCATTCAAACCTGCCGAGCGTCTGGAAGGTGGTCAACATTATCTCCATCCCTAAAGCTTGGCAACCACTCTTTGACAGTAAAGCAGTCCGTCTGATATCCCTGCCTAGCCCAACGGTTAAGATCCTAGGCGCTTGCTTCTTCCACTTCTTGCGGAATCATTGGAGGAGGCTGACGCTCAACATGGATTCCGTGCTATACGATGGACCACATCGGCCTTTCTACTCTTAGTCCAATACATTGCACGGGGGTTAACCAATATAGAACCCATATTCGGTCTATAGCTTTAACAATGGATTTTTCTCAGGCCTTCGATACGGTCTTCCACCACCACCTACTTTCCAGATCACGCTTTCAGCACTAACAACCTCAGTAGATTGATCTCTGCCTAATTACGGGGGCGTGGCGCCTCCTGCTTCTGGGCGGGTAAAACGTCGCCTTCCCGCACCATGCATGCTGGTGTTTTTACAGTGATCGGTCTCCTCGCCGCTTCTCTTTCAGGTCAGTGAATTTCCCTAGATTGACCACGTCACTTACGCAAACGATTTCGTCTTATTCTCCGGTACTCGCATTCCGAGGAACCTGTCAGCCAATGCTGCGGCTATCGAGGCCTAGGCCGGGGAGAAAGCCTTGCCAGTCTCTCACTCTACAAGTCATTCTGCTCTGTTTACGTCAGACTATCATCAATTCAGGTTGGATTCAGAAATCAAAATGGGTGCGTCGGACCTCACCCTGGAGTACAACGCAAAAATCTATCATTAGAAGCACCATGCTTTACGTAGCCCAGTTTGATTTCTTAATGTCTCAAGAACTGCAGTGAGCAAGCTGCAAGCGGTGCGGAATGCAGCTCTATGCGTAGTCACTGGATCCTGCAGCATAGCATCGGCGCATCACCTCTATCAGGAAACTTCAACCCTGCCAGTTGGTAACAAGCTGAGATTGCTGTTAAAACAGTATCTACTCAGTGCTTCTCGGGTACATTATCCTGCTAATGGGACAATCACGGCCCCTTCCGGCCCCCGTTACATACGACATAATCTTCAATCTAAATTTGAGCCTATATTGCTCCCCGTCTTACATATGGGATCTCTCCCGCCCTCAACCAATACCGCACTGCCCTGAATTCATCACACACTTCTGCAGCTACAACTGCAGCAGCTGCATATCCCCCTAGTAAGGTTTTGGTCTATCAATACCCTCCTCTCCGTGCGGATGAGTCTCTCCTTCCCAGACCTTTCTGATTTACCCTCTCTCACCTACACTCTGGCCACTGTTCGGTCTTAGCGGACTATAAGCTCTGAGTGGGACGGATTGATGATCCCTATGTCAGCTCTTTGGACTGGGTGAGCAGACTGTTAATCACCTTCTCTCACGTCATAGTTACCTCACTGATCTTTCGGTGAGCAGACTGTGTCTGAATCTACTTGGGGCTGCACGTTTCCTCGCTTCTCTTCCCCTCTTTGATTTTTTACCGACTTTGCCCAGGCCCCCTCACATACCCACTCACCTTGGGTTACTTCATAAGCTCAGATTAATGGGCGTGGGTGGTTTAATTTTCGCGGTTGTTAGTTTCGTCTGGTAGATGAAAATGTGTAGGTGTTGAAGGGAAGAGAAGTGAGTTTTGATGTAGTATCTGGAGTTCCACAAGGTAGTGTTCTGACCCCTTTACTATTCATCGTATATATTCGTATATACAGCGGACTTGTTCATAATTCATTTGTTTACGCTGATGACGTTGCTTTGCTGGCAGTTTGAGAGAATCCTAGTAATAGGTTGGAGGTCTTGGATTCCATCAGCGTATTTTGGAAGTGATTGATTCCTGGTGTTCTAGGTGGGGGATGAGATTAAATGCAGGTAAGGCTAAAATTATGCTTGTGTCTAGGTCACGTATATTGAGACCTGCTTTTCCAGCACTCATACTGGACGGTGTGTCACTTCCTGTGGTTAATAACTTGGTATTCTTGGGTGTCAGATTTGCTCCTAAGTTGACGTTTGAGGCCCCACATCCGTTCAATGCATCACGAGCATCGCAGAAAAACGGTCTTATGCGACGTACTTGGGAGGAGTTTAGTTCGGTAGAGTTGCTTTAGTTGCTATGTCCTCTCCCTTTTAGAATACTGCTCCTTAGTCTGGGTTTGTGCTGTCGATTTTCATCCGAGTTTGCTTGACAAAGTTGTTCGTCGATGTGCGTTTATGCTGGATGGTGTCGTGCCTTGTGATCTGGCGCATCGTCGCAAAGTTGGTGGGGTTTGCGTTCTCAGTAAAATATGTAATTGCCGTAGTCATCCACCGGCGGTTGTTTTCCGGAGCCATTTGCTCGGGTGCGGCATACTCGGCATACTGATGCTCTTCATGAATTTGTCCTGGAACCAGAATGATGTCGTACAAGCCAATATTCTCGTTCGTTTTTTCCATCAAATGTAAATGCTTGGAACAATCTTGATGCTCTGCCTGTGTTCGTGCGGGCATTGACAGCTTTAAGCAATTTGTAAACAGTGATTCTGTGAGCGTTATATTTTTCTCTCTCATTTTTTCTTCTCTTGCTGGGCTGGTTGAGTGGGGATTGCTAACTTTACGGTGTTTCTTCATTCTCACGTCGTCAGTTCGGTCTATAATAATCATAATAATAACTAAACTTATCGCTGACTGCGGCTTATTTCCATAGAACGAATTGTACTGGCTTTAGTCCGCTCTCGGGTGATAAATTTAAGGCTCTGGTCATTCGTTACGAATTGCGCTCGGCCATTAACCACGGATACGTACCCTATGGTCCAGCATGCTAGACTCCCATCACATTCAATATCCGCGTCCAAAATGCTGGTAAATCCAATGAATACTGTAACTACCGCAAATGTCCTGATTTTGGAACAAAAGTCCATGGTAATTTATTCATGGTTTCCCACGAATATGCATTCTTTTGTCACTGACTTTCTTAATTATTGTGCTTTATTTTGCCTGATTACCGCAATTATTAAAAATACTATAGCGGGACCCGTGAAAATTCCAAGATTGGTTAATGTTCTCGCTTTCTAAAATGATACAATCCTAAGTTACGCTGCTATAACTCACTTCAGTTCGACCTAATACAATTCCTCAACCTTTAACCTACCCCATAAATAGCACCTGTCCCTTAATCCTTACGAACTGCGTCTACCCTCAAGTATACTGCACACGAGAGTCAAAATATGGGAACGTTTCTCCCTATCTTTCCCATTACGCTGCAGTATATGGAGCTTCGACTTGTCTATTATTGAAATTCCGAGACGCGGCAGCTATTCCGCAACAGCGAGGGCCACTTTTTCAGCTTTGAAGCTCTCTCTCTCAATTTTTATTGAGTTTCAATACGCAACTATACATATTTGGAATCCATGTGTCTTAACAGATTTAAGCCGTTATCACGCGCGCAGAAACATCTGTTCCAAGAATGTAAAGCCCTTCCTTGTTCTGACGCGTACGCAGCGGGCTTAACGTAGCCCGTGTATGCCAAGTCGTAGCTCGTCCCTCCTAAGTCACGCTACATAACGTACCTTGACACTATGATATCACCGGTGGACCTCGCAAATGAGGCAAAGTTTTCGCTCTTGTATATCGGGATAGAGATAGCATAAAACAAATATGGCAATCTCGCGTTTCAGAGATACTTTTCTCATTGCTCTCTTCTGCATGTACACATCTTCGGTAACCTTTGTTTCTTATCGTCTGAAGATAACATTATTTAGAGTTTCACATTTTTAACAATTTTATATTTCGTCAGTGTATATATTTGAAGATTTCAAATTTTATTGCTATACCCATGGCTGCTTTACACTTTACGTGCGATAGCTTTCTCCCAAGATACAAGAGACTCGGCCCTTTTTCAATAACTGATTCATGTTGCCGAAAGCACTTTTTCATTCGGGTGACGTGATTATCATTAAACATCGCTCTTTCACTTCAAAAATGCTCAAGAATGAAGCACTTAAGAACAGCTCGCTTTACCGTATCCTGGCTACGAATTTTTCCGTAATTAGAGCGTTATGCGACCCCAGCTACGTGAATATTACAAGATATGAAATCGGTACGTATGATACGTGTAAAATAAACTACATGTCTTCGCTTAGAAACTGACGGAAAATTTCTTCAAGAGCGACCGAAATGAAGACAGCTACGGCTGAACTTCTTTTCAGTAAAAATCAGAGCTTCTTGCAAGTTGAATCTTGCGCTATCTAATACTGAAAAGCGTAACGCAGAGACACATGGACTGATGGACGGTTGTACGTACAGACGGAGCCAGAAGCAGAATTATAATGTAGATTGTAGCATGTCTCATAAGCCGATTTGCATCCTAATAGAAGAATTTTCTCCCAATTAAATCTTTTACGAGCATGATGGAGAGAAGGACCAACCGAAGGATCAAGCAAGATAGCAAGCAAGTAACCAATCAACCAACTAACCAACAATTATGTATTATTTCACAGTGGATTAAATGCGAGCTTTTAATTTATACTGACACCATCTTAAGGTGACGAAATTGGAACATACCAAAAACTTGGAACTCATAGCTATCCATTGGGAATCGTAGATACTCAATAATAATTTCCTATTATACAGCAAAATGTTAATTTACAATGAATAAAACGGCAGAACTTTCTAAATCGTTCTATGTAGGTTGCAATATGCGAATGAAATTAGATTTTTATAGACACAGGTCATAATCAGAGTGCTGGTCTAAACTTTGAAATTTTTTTATGGTTATTGCCTATTGAATAATTTCTGGTACTAGCTACTGTAATATGGGGAATGGGAAGGGATTTGCGTACCCACTATCAGTTGCTTCTTTGTTTCGTCTATATAGGCAGCTGTAAACTGTTCACCATAGGCGTAGAAAAGGGGGGACCCTGGGGATCCGCGGGTCCGACCCCTCGGGCCTCGGGATGGAGGCCCTTCAAGACGTAAAAAGGGCCCCTCAAAACTTCAGAGGGCCCCCTCAAGACGTAAAAGGGGCCGTCAATACGTAAAAGGGCCCCTCAAGGCGTAAAAAGGCCTTCTCAAGATGTAATATGGCATTCTCAAGATATGAAGGGCCCCCTCAAGATATGAAGGGCCCCCTCAAGACGTAAAGGGGCCTCCTCGGGAAGTGTAGGGGTCCCTCAGGCCCTAAAGCGGCCCCCCTCAGGTCGTAAACGGGCCCTCTCAGGTCGTAACGGGCCTCTTCAAGACGTAAAGGGCCCCCTGGAGACGCAAAGGGGCCACCCTCAAGACGTTAAAGGGCCCCCTCAAGACGTAAAAGGGTCACCTCTAAACATAAAGGGGGCCCCTCAAGATGTAAATAGGGCCCCCTCAAGACATAAAAAAGGCCCGTTCAAGATGTACAGGGGTCCCTTCAAGACGTAAAGAGGCCCCTAATAGGTGAAAGGGCCCATTCAAGACGTAAAGTGGCCCGTCAGGACGTAAAGGGGCCTTTCAAGACGTGAAGGGGGCCTCAGGTCGTAAAGTGGCCTCCTCAGGTCGTAACGGGCCTCTTCAAGACGTAAAGGGGCCTCCTCGAGACATAAAGGGCCCCCTCAAGACGTAAAAAGGCCCCTTGAGACGTAAAAGGGCCACCTCTAAACGTAAAAGGGCCCCCTCAAGACGTAAAGAGTTCCCCCAAGACGTGAAATGGCCCCACAAGACGTAATATGGCATCCTCAAGACATAAAGGGCCCCTGAAAATGTAAAGGGGCCTCCTCAGGGCGTAAAAGGGCCCCTCAGGTTTTAGAGGGCCCCCCTCTGGTCGAAACGGGCCTCATGAAGACATAAAGGGGCCCCTCGAGACGTAAAGGGGTCCCCTCACAACGTTAAAGGGCCTCCTTTAGATGGAAAAGGGCCACCTCTAAACGTAAAGGGGACCCTCAAGACGTAAAGCTACCCCTTTAAGACGTAAAGGGGCCTCTGAAAACATAAAGGGGCCATCCTCAGGACGTAAATGGACCCCTTCAAGACATAAATGGGCTTGTCTTCAAGACGTAAAAGGGTCCTTCAGGACGTAAAAGGGCCCCTTCAAGACGTATAGGGGCCCCTCAAGACGTGAAGGGGGCCGTCAAGACGTAAAGGTGCCCCTCAAGACGTAAAAAGGCCCCCTCAAGACGTAATATGGCATCCTCAAGACATAAAGCCCCCTCAAGACGTAAAGGAGCCTCCTCAGGACGTGAAGGGGCCTCTCAAGTCGTAAAGGGGCCCCCTCAGGTCGTAACGAGCCTTTTCAAGACGTAAAGGGCCCCTCTTAAGACGTAAAGAGGCCCCCTTAAGATCTAAAGGGGCCTCCCTTATGATGTAAAAATCCCCCTCCAGATGTAAAGCGGCCTCCTCAAGACTGAAAGGAGCCCTACTAGATGACTTAGGTAGCCCCTTCAAACTTTAATGGACGTTCCCGGTTGACTCAGGGAGCCCCTTCTCGTTGTAAGAGTGCCTCACCGGGTGACTTAAAGGCTAGGAGAGATTTTAGAGGTACTTCAAAAATGCTAAAACGACCTCTTCAATTTTCAGAAGGCCACGAGGAGCCAGCCGAATGATTCAGAGCCTCTTCAAAACTTCAAAAATGACAAAGAGGCCTCACAGAGTGACTCTTAGGCCCTTTTAATGGGGAAAGAGACTTACCGGATGTAGCAAAGGTTCCTCGAAGGAGCAAACGTGACCACCTTGAGGGTCTCTTCAAGTAGTCAAGAGAGCCCCACCGTCTGACTCGAGGTATTCTTTCAAGAAGTCAAGAGGTCCCAATCAGGTGATTCTTGTTACTCCTTGGAGTGCCGAGGGAGCTCCATCGCCTCTAAGCGGCACGGGGGTCATTTAATGGTTAATTTGACATCAGCTGGTAAATCAGGATGCCCTCCGAAGCGCCCAGCGGCGACTTAGAAGCCGCTTCCAAGTCAGCCCCACAGGCTAGGTGACTCAGAAAGCCCCCCTTTATGGACCAAGAAAAATCCCATTGCTGACTCAGAAAGTATTTTTCAAGGGGCCAAAGGTGCCCCATCCAGTAAATCAGTCATTGAAGAGGATCTACCGGGTACCTCAGGAAATAAAGGAGGTCCCAGTGGGTGTCTCAGCGAACCCCTTCAAATTACCAAGCGGTCTCACCTGGTCACTCTGGGAAACCCTCTAAAGGGCACACGAGATGAGAGGGGAATCCCTTCAAGAGATCATAAGAGCCCTACTGAATGAGTAAGGCGGCTTCTCCAAGGCAGAGGACCGCAGCGAGAGCCAAGGGGTCCCCTCTTGGTGACTCAAAGGGCCAAGGCGGCCTACTGGGTGGTTGGAGGGTCCCTTCGAGCGGCTACCGACTAACACTGGCGCTAAGGAGGCCTTTTCGGTAAATCTTTGGGAGATGGCGGGGCCGGATGAATCAGATGACGCTTCCGTGTTGTCCCGAGTCAAGGATCCCAAAAGCGATTCGTACGGCTTTTTGGCGACAAGAGAGTACGGCACTCAGTGATTCCTTGATTAGACTAGAGGCCCGCCAGGTGGCTCAGAGGGACCCTCCATACGTTCCAGAAGATCTCGCAGGTGGCTTTTAGAACTTAATAATAGAAGTCGTGACTCGTACCCCTTTTTTGGAAATCTTGTGCCTCGCCTATATACTTGGTGTATTTCCTTGCACTCACTTTGTGTCATTCAACGCTAAATTTATCCCAGATTAAGCAAGAGGCATCTCATCAAATGTTTATTATAAATTTGCTACCGCTTTCATAGTGCCACGCAAGTTAATGCCGGCCACTATATTTCGATCGCCGCCTTATCACGCTGCGCACTCGAAACTTGTGGCACCCTAAATCAATGGGTATGCATAAATTCGAGGGCTAACATGACTAGTGCAGTAACACTAACACCTTAAATGAAACCTGTGGCGTTGCTGTACTAGGTATATTGCTCTCCAATCAGCTAAATATACATTTTTCAGTCAACCCATTAGGCCTTTCCATCTGGGCGGCACTGAAAGTATCTAATAAGTTATTGTGTTATGAACTCAGGCACTGACACCACCTCCGAATGATTAGCCACTGTTGAAATGGATAAAATTACCATTCTCTCATTGTCAGTGTCAAACAGACCGGAACGGATGAATAGAGTGAAGTGTCAGTGGTGCCCACCAAGCCTCGATTGGTGGGCACCTTACATCAACAAAGCTAGGAGACCGGACAAGAAAATCAGTCCCGAGTTCAGAGGATGGCGGTCAATACGCAGTGAAAGTGACGCGTTTCATGTCAGAAGTTNGTGTGAGTGGTCAGTGGTGCCCACCAAGCCTCGATTGGTGGGCACCTTACATCAACAAAGCTAGGAGACCGGACAAGAAAATCAGTCCCGAGTTCAGAGGATGGCGGTCAATACGCAGTGAAAGTGACGCGTTTCATGTCAGCAGTTGGTAATCATGATATTAGGACATCAACTGTTGGTGTTCATATATCGTGCATGGGTGACATTGCCAAGAGGAGGGTGAAAGGGCCAGTGCCATCTTCGTGAGACCGTCGGTGCCCAAGAGTCGGGTAAAAACTTGTAAATCAATGTGTTTTCTAAGTAGAGTTCTGGCATTCAGAGACCTCTGGGAAAAAGTAGCGGCAAAGTTCTGACTGTTATTCTCATAAATATTATTATTTGGGAGAGAGGCTCAGAGAGCACCCTGACGGAGGACAGAGCCGGCTTCACAAGTCAAGTTAGTCAATCACGAAAATGACAGCATCGCTATACCAGTGCAAATGGGTACGCACTTCGTTTTCTAATCCTGGCGGCTTAACAGCTAAAGTCAGGATTTTTTATGGTGAGAATTAGCTTGAACTATTGCAGGTTCTTGTACACCACGGCGTCTATCTTCTCGTTCTCATGGATGAAGATCATCGGACATTTCAGTGTTAACCAAGCTCAGGGGATGGCCGAATGTATCTGCCGTTTTACCATCTGATCACCGCGTCGATGACGAAAAGCTTCTCGTCTGAGAAAATTTGCACCTTCTTTGAGCTTTCAGTGTTTTATACTGTTCTTCAACGCCATCGTACGCTCTAACCTCCTCTCGGTACACTTACCAACACGCGGCACGTCTCTAATCTTCAAGCTCTTTGACGACAAGTCCTTCTTAGCAATTCTTTGGCCTTTCTGGCGGCTGATCTTGAAAGTCCTGGACACCGAGATCGTTGCGTTTCTGTTCTTGTTGATCAAGTTTTGGGCCTTCTTAGTGTTGGCTATCGTCCTCACTCACTTCGGCCTTCCACTTCTTGAATTTGTGTCAAGATTACGGTCAGCGTTGATTACCTTCTTGACCTTCATGACGGTGAACCTTGGCACCTGGAGGTCCATCACGACGTCGCGACCTTAAGCCCGCTTGCAAGAGCTTGGAGACAGCTATATAATTCGCCTCATAACTTTGGTTCGCGGACTTTTTAGAGCGATCTGTTTTTTTGTTTTTGTTTTGCAGCGATTGTCAAAAGGCTACTACGTGAAAATTCAATTTTATCTAGAAAGAAACCAAGACGATTAGGGGCAATTAAATACATGAAATGAGAACTATTGAGCAAACGGTTATATTATAATTCTGCTCGTCTCTCAGTTGATTAATTCGATCATAACGATTTCATCAGTATCAGATAGGGAAGTACTAGGATATTCGTCATGCGATATGAGGAGGGATTAATGGGAGAAGTAGTCAAGTTCCAATTTGGCTGCTACTGCTCGCTAGTCGTAGGTTAGAAGATTCACTGCCTAACTTGGAACATTTTCAACCTTCGTTTGCATGATAGGGGTTCTAGAACATCATAATTGAGAAATAATGCTTTTGTTTCGTAAAATTTCGTTCTTTCAGTTGTAGATGGGGAAAATTAGGGTACCCTAAATACGTTCTCGCCGTGAAATAACAAGAGTGATTTTTTTAGCTGGTTCTGCTTGTAGTTCATAGGAAAACTATTATCAGTCTGCCTCGCGACATACTCGTTTTTCCACTTGTCGTATGCATGATTCAGATCTGAGATATTTCTGAAGAACGTTGCTTTTGTTCTGGAAAATTTCCACAGGTTCCAACTATAGTCTGACCAGTTTAACGAGGCAGTTCAGTCGTGGTCAAATTCCACTATAGCGGTGACAATTCCGTTGGCATTTCTGAGATTTCTCTATGTACAGATAGTGGCCGGGCTAAGGTATGGGCATAATAAAATCTCAGAAATACCCATTGAATTAACGAATCTATGTAGGAATTTGACCACGGCTAAACTGCCTTGATAAAATGGTCAGACTATAAATTTTGGCAAACGTTTTAGCACAGTTGTCAGGCAGTAAGCAGTGCGCCCAAACATTATTGTTATGGTAAACAAAACAGTTCAACTATCACTTATCAATGCCAAAAACGGCTAGGGTCCTATTTAGTTTATGTTGGAGGCCCACTTAAGAGTGGAGGGGGCCCACCGAGAGGGAGGGCCCATTTTGGCCGGCGGGTCCCCCCTTGACGAAATCCTGGCTGCTCCACTGCTGTCCACATTGATATTTATTAATAACGCAATTCACAACAGAAGGTGGCAAAATATCTTTAAACATCGATCCTAAAATTTCAATTAAATTGACAGAAGCTTTCTCTTTAGTTCATAACGTAATGGTTGGAAAATATAGCAAATTTACATGTAGCTTTAGTAATTGTCTTACATTTACCAGAAGGAATCTTGGGTTTTGAGTTCTAGATATCGTACAATATTTCACGGAAAGTATCATTAATTGATTTTGTGGGGCTGAAGTTGGCGATAAAGTATCCTTTTAGGAAGGAAAGTTCTGCGGTAATATGTTTACTAGAGCAAACACGTAAGGCGCGAACGATCATGCAAACTGTAAAATGAATTTTACATCTAATAGGGAGGATTGAATCGAGTCTCAGTCCCAAATTGTCAACGTGGTCATTTTAACGAAAAAGTAAGCAATTTGAATATGCACGATAGGAACCAAGGACGATGTAACGGAACAGGTTAGCGCACGCGGAGGGCCTAAGCTGCCGTACAGTCCAGGTAATATGCTTGTGACGTCATATGGTCGATGCGTGTAATATATCTAATAATAATATCTAATGGTAGCGAGTACCATTCCACCCTACCTACCTACCCCCTATACAAATCTACCATGTCACCAGCGTTCACGAGCACAAAGGAGAAATCCCCCCCCCCCC
>LQNS02007216.1:8024331-8044763 GCA_001587735.2 Parhyale hawaiensis | reverse complement strand
CAGAGATGTTATTGCAATGCCTCATGGATGCCACCCTGAACCTCGCTTGACCTCTTTGGCGTTCAGATCTGGTGCAATCAAGGTGCTGCTTGAGGGCCTTGATTCGTATGGAGGTGTGGATCCGGTGGTCATGTTTCCTTTGTTTTATAAGCAGCTGGCTGATGTTTTTGCCCCAAGCTTGCAGTGATCTTCCGGCGCCTAATACGGCTAGGAAATTTTCCTCGTTGTTGGCGAACTGGGAATATTACTCCTATTCCCAAGGGTACGGTGTCGCCCTATGTGGCCAACTATCGACCCATGATGTTACGATATGGTTAGGATTGGGTAAAATCAAACGCGGTAATGACACATATTTTCATATGATATAAAAGATGAATTTTTTTCAGGCGAACAGTTTATTTTCTTTAAAAATAAAAAATAATAATAATTATACACAACTACGGTAGATTTAATTAGTATACTTAGTTATAGGATTATTGAATAAGCAGTACACTGCGGCATATTACACAACCTTGGGAACAGAGAAGGCAATGCCGAGGCGTATCATGGGCAGTAAAATTAATATTGCTCTGTAGGCACGGCTGCAGAAAATCTAATGTTGTTAACCATGCTGTTCCCGGGCGATAGCTCATTAAGAACATAACTGCCATAAAACGATTAGAAGGTTACTGCACTTTGAGAACATACATTTCAGAATGTTAGGGAAGATGTTGGGAAACATTACAAACTTGCATGTAGAAAAGAAAAGCTCTTCAACGAGCATCAATCAACGTCAAGCCAAAACCGCTGTTCGGGTGACTTCTTGAGTACCGAGGGTCCAGAAAAGCGTGGGATAGAACTTGAGACTTATGTATCAGTGGGGCATCTGGCAAGGCCGTGGGCAGGTTTTGGACAACCAAGATATCGAGTATCACCGCAAAACGTCAGGAAAACAGAGTGAAATGGATCAGTCTGGGAGCAAGACGATTGGCCGAATGAGAATGATGGTTAGAAAGGGAAGTTTAACTCGTAAGCCAATGTGAGAGACGTTTGAGGGGATTACACATCACATTGGTAGAGTTAAGTAGAAAAGGGAGGACTTTGGGAAAATTTTGTAAGAGGAACGCCTACTTAACACTGTAGGGAGGAGAGTCTTTCGTAGGGGTTCCTCAGTTTGAGAGAGGCATTAGCTACGTTCGGGTTGTGGTGTGCAAACTACGTTGTACGTAAAAATAAAATTTAATTCGATCACATGCCGCGAGGCATCCTTTAGCTACGTTCGGGTTGTGGTGTGCAAACCGCGTCGTACGTAAAAATAAAAAATTAATTTGATCACATGCCGCGAGGCATCCTTTAGCTACTACGTTCGGGTTGTGGCGTGCAAACCGCGTTGTACGTAAAAATAAAAAAAATAATTTGATCAGATGCCGCGAGGCATGCTTGCAAACGTGTATCGAGTGATGAAGTGAAGATTTTTTTTTTGTTTATGGAGAGGGTCAGCAACTTCGTTGTATCGGGGTAAGTAGGTATCTGAGACGCGAGCATCATTGACCAGATTGAACACTAAAATTCACATTCTGTAACGTAACTGTCAGCTAAATACTGATGTTTTAAAATGATGAGTTCATATAATGAATTAACTGATTTACTGAAATTGAATTTATCTATGGTAAAATAATGCACATGCGCAAAATTAGAAAATTAATGGGGTATTTCTATCTCCCAACAGAGGGAATGAACAAAGAAACAAACGAACAAACAAACAATCGACCAAATAAACATCAACAGCAATAATTATAATAACAAGAAGAAAAAGAACTCGGCTTTGAGGCTGGAATCTTCTGCTGATCGTGCAGTCAAAGTGGAGCAGAAACGACCGGATCCTCAAGAAAAGATTGCACCAACCAAATGTGTCAATGATGCTAACGTCCAAATATTTTACGCTACTCCATTATGTATAACACTAGTTTATGTGTGTGATAGTGTCATCAGCTAGAACGTGCACCGCTCTATGTCAAATGCTAGGTCTTCTCATTAACGTAGACGTTAAATAATTTCAAAGTACGCCTGTCTTTTGTCCGACTTGTTTTCTTGCTACGCATCAGGTTAACTGTGTCGTAGAGTAGGCTAGAGAATCAACGTGTTTGGAATAGAATAAATAGTAAACGTACAAATTTGTGCTTTGTCCCACACCATATTATCGCGGTAAACACGGCGTGTTTTCCGAGTGATGTTGGGTGTGAGACACTAAGTTCTAATGCTGTGCATGCCATAGATATTAAGATTGCATATGTGTTCATTCTGTCTTGTTCACTCTTTCTGACTCGCCTTTCATTTAGGTTTGTGAGGGCTCCCGCCTCACCCGCACACTGAAACACATTCCATGCTGCTGATGTTCCTCATTATGCTGTCGTCAATTTGGTGCTAAAGTCCCTTTCTTGTACACTTGGTAAATTTTATAGGCGGTTAGTTAGAGCTGCAATTAGTTGCCGAAGCTCTGACCGGGTAACTGAGCTAGTCAATCTAATCAAATTGTGCATCTATTTTGTGTGACTTATCAACGCAGACCATTGCAGCGTCAATTAATGTCACATTCATAATCCATGTCCAGTTAATTAGTATTGTTGTGTATTTTAAGTGAACACTCAAATTATTGTGTGCACATAGATATATATACACACACAGACACTTACATGTAACACGCAAAAATTATCCCAACAGGGTTACTGATGTATTACCATAAATATTTACTGTGAGCCGAAACTTTGTATATATATGTGTAAAATAAAAATTAAAATAGATTCTCATTAAAGATTTTTTTCCATTTTCTTCTTCGTTTTCTTTTATCTTTAGGGGTAGCTCATGTATTTCCATAAATATTTCGTATGAGCAATATGTACTTCTCAATACAGCTAGGGAGGACGTTCCCCTGACCATGATTATGGAGTCGGGAACTTCTAATTTTTGCACTCTCTGGGAATTCATTATTCAGATGCAATTAATATTAGATATTCTAACTTATGTTATTCAGACTTTATTATTCGCTATTCAGACTTTGTTGCCATAAGCTATTCAGACAGTCACAGTACTTAGTACCTTTGTGTCACTCAACTGCAGACGATTCCCTAATTTGAGAGAAATAGGCAACAGAACCCCACCATAGTGCAACATCTACTATGGTGAGTATATTTAGTACCTATTACATGTTTCATAATGTGTGTATGTACTTCATAATGTGTGTGTAAGTCAATACGTAAGATGAATGCCTACTATAAGGTTCAAACAGCGTAGGGGTGACTTGATGAAAATTATAAATTCACCAATCAAAGAGAAAATTTCATATAAAACGGTGAAAAATCCAATTTTTATTGAGGCAGTACAAGTTAGTTTCCTATTTTTCATAATGTGTCAAAATTTGAAGACAATTGATAGAAAAACACATGATTATAAGATGTTACCACTTTCGAGCATATTTTACATAAATAACGTCATCGTTGTAACTGAGCGTAACAACATGATAATAATGTATTAAAATGTATTTTTTTTTACTTTATCCTTGCAGTAAACTTAAGAATCTATAACAACAAACGTTTTGGGTAGGGTGCAACAACCGTAAAGCAGTCTATTTACATCTGACTACTTATGAAATTAGTTTTTTTGCCTTCTTGAAAAGTCCCACTTCTTCCCAGTAAAATTCTATCAAGTCTCAATTTTTATGCTGGGAGAACATCAAAGATATTTTTAGAAAGCTTGATTTCTTAGCTAAATCACTAAGTGCTTACTTTATTGATTTTGGAAACGATTTCTCATTACAAAGCAAATGAATGTGATATAATATGCGATTGTCATACATCAAAAAACATCAATTTCAGAAATCCTTGGCAAAAAATAAAAAAAAAGCTCAGACTTACGTCTGTAGAGAAGTCTTCTGAGTATTCAATATGACATGTTTCAGACTTACAACTCTTACACTGAAAAAGTAGATAGAATTTTAAAAATTATGAAAATACAGGAATATACCTTAAAATCAACAATAAAAAGAAAGCGATTTAGAAAACGGGAAAATGTCCATGACACAAATCGATTCCACTTTCAATTTTAACATAAATGGTGTAAATTTAAGCCAAATCGAACAGTAAATAAAAAATTGGCAAAAATGTGGGTAGGTCCCCTTAAAGCAGCGTCCGCCCATGAAACACTCAACTCCACTGCCATTTTAGCCTCTTCTGGATGTCATCAATAAATATGTTGTCGAAGGAAAACTCATTGTAAGAAAGAGTTGTTAGATCAAATAACGATAATCAGTTCATCTCTGGAATCCCATGTGTACGACGTTAATAACTGTACATCATACCATCTACTTGTACAATTTGAAATTGACAAATAATTTTGTGAAAGTGAATGATACAATTAGTATCGCTGTACGACATTTATAGAACTTGTACTGCGATGTAAGCTGATTACTAATTTGTTTTTCGTTATTTAACGAAATAAACGTATGCACAGTCCTAAAGATTTGTATATCTTAGGTATGAAAACTTACTGCCCTCCTGAAACGTGTGATATCAACAAAGCTATGGGAAATTCAGTCTCATCTGTTGACATCGACACGTTAGTAAGCGCCTTAGACGTTTCGAAAATAATTCAAATCTCAGCCGATCTTTTCAGGCAATTAGCTGTATTAGATATTATCCCCAACCGCGTCTCAGACGTGTTGATCATAATTTTGACGATAATCTTGCTCATTGCTGTTTTGTCCCTCTATTATCAAGCTCAAAAACTCAAAACTTTTGAGAAAAAGTTCAAGCTTGAGGAAACGACGTTTAAGCGCCATTTCCTCAACAACTAAGTTGATTCCGCATCTAAGAGCAGTGTTTAAAAACTTGAAACATGTAACTGAAATTATTCAGGGAGGAAAATATCGACTAAAATTCAATTTAATCGAAAATTAAAATAAAATCCGAATACTTGAAAATAACGAAGTTGAATAATACAAATGTTGATGAGATACTTAGAGAGTTAGAAAGAGAAGTCGAAGAAATCAAAAGAAATGCGAATTTCAGAATTCCTTCGGAACGGAAGAAGCTTAGAGAAAGAGTTAAGCAGGGCTCACACTGCTGCCAACACGTGTTTGCAACAGTGTTGCCAACACCTGTTGGCGGGACAGTCGAAAACACCGTTGCTGTCGGCATCCGTGAAGGAGGTGTTGAAAACACTGTTGGCAACACGTGTTCTGAACACTGCCAGTCGGACTACACCCACACTGTCTGCTGAAACAATGGTCGGGGTGTTCGAGAGAAAATTGCTTCAGATCAATTCGTAACTTTGCACCGGAAGAAGGTGCTTTATATTTTGATTGCCCAGCATCGTTGATTTGTTATTACATATGCTTAGAATAATTTGTGTATTTAACAAACAATTTTNCAAGTCTCAATTTTTATGCTAGGAAAACATCAAAGATATTTTTAGAAAGCTTGATTTCTTAGCTAAATTACTAAGTGCTTACTTTATTGATTTTGGAAACGATTTCTCATTACAAAACAAATGAATGTGATATAACATGCGATTGTCATACATCAAAAAACATCAATTTCAGAAATCTTTGGCAGAAAATAAAAAAAAAGCTCAGACTTACGTCTGTAGAGAAGTCTTCTTAGAATTCAATATGACATGTTGCAGACTTACACATCTTACACTGAAAAAGTAGATAGAATTTTAAAAATTATGAAAATACACGAATTTACCCTAAAATCAACAATAAAAAGAAAACGATATAGAAAACGGGAAAATGTCCACGACACAAATCGATTCCACTTTCAATTTTAACATGTATGGTGTAAATTTAAGCCAAATCAAACAGTAATTAAAAAATTGGCAAAAATGTGGGTAGGTCCCCTTAAAGCAGCGTCCGCCCATGAAACGCTCAACTCCACTACCATTTAGCCTCTTATGGATGTCATCAATAAATATGTTGTCGAAGGAAAACTCATTGTAAGAAAGAGTTGTTAGATCAAATAACGATAATCAATTCATCTCTGGAAGCCCATGTGTACGACGTTAATAACTGTACATCATACCATGTACTTGTACAATTTGAAATTGACAAATAATTTTGTGAAAGTGAATGATAAAATTAGTATCGCTGTACAACATTTATAGAACTTGTACTGCGATGTAAGCTGATTACTAATTTGTTTTTCGTTATTTAACGAGAAAAACGCATGCACATTCCTAAAGATTTGTATATCTTTGGTATGAAAACTTACTGCCCTCCTGAAACGTGTGATATGAACAAAGCTATGGGAAATTTAGTGTCATCTGTTGACATCGACTCGTTAATAAGCGCCTTAGATGTTTCGAAACTAATTCAAATCTCAGCCGATCTTTTGAGGCAATTAGCTGCATTGGATATTATCCCCAACCGCGTCTCAGACGTGTTGATCGTAATTTTGACGATAATCTTGCTCATTGCTGTTTTGTCCCTCTATTATCAAGCTGAAAAACTCAAATCTTTTGAGAAAAAGTTGAAGCTTGAGGAAACGACGTTTAAGCGCCATTTCTTCAACAACAAAGTTGATTCCGCATCTAAGAGCAGTGTTTAAAAACTTGAAGCATGTAACTCAAATTATTGAGGGAGGAAGATATCGACTAGAATTTAATTTAATCGAAAATTAAATTAAAATCCGAATACTTGAAAATAACAAAGTTGATTAATACAAATGTTGATGAGATAGAGAGTTAGAAAGAGAAGACGAAGAAATCAAAAGAAATGCGAATTTCAGAATTCCTTCGGAACGGAAGAAGCTTAAAGAAAGAGTTAGTTTCCTTAATGGACTACATATGCTTGTCGATTTAGACATTAAAATGACAGGCATAAAAGTAGAGATCAAAGAGAACTGACAGATGTTCGAGGAAATGACGAAAAAACAACAAGAAGTAACTGACAAATGCGGTGAAAGATTACGGCAAAGCAAGCTGTTGCTACACGAATTAGAACGGGAAGAGTTAGAACTAGGATTCCGCTAGTTGTTGAACCTCTTCTTCAAAGAAGAACAAACGAGTATTCGAGTAATTCGCAGATAATATAGAGGAGAGTTGCTCGAATCTACATTAGATGTAGAAACTCCATACAGGGACCACTCACTTATCATGCGGTTTCCTACTGGCAAGAGGCAGTACCTGATTAATCTGTGCTTCCGTACGGTTGACTTCTACATTAATAAATTTTGGTATAAATTAGACAAACACAAGTACTGAAATTATATTTCAATCGAATAGAAATGCAAACGCATATTCACTTCGAATCTCGTAAAACAAGCGTTGCGTCCCTCGAGTGAAACAGGTTGCCAAGTTTCTGTCGATGGTAAGCTCCGTTTTGTTTATTGCAAAAAATGTACGAATTTTTGACTGAATGTAAATTAATTTTTGTACTGATGAAATAAAATTATTGTTAGGACTCGTGAAACCGGTTCATAAAGTTAAAAACTGTTTTGCGTTTTGTTAATGAAAAGTTTTTGTACTTCTGCTAATACTTACATGGCATTAGCCATGTCTCTTTGGGAATGGGGCTCTTGGTTCGTCTACTGCCGCCGTTTTTATCTAATCTACTTGCTAATTAATTTGATTCGATAGACAAATTTTAACCGAGCCCCCCAAAGATGTCCCGGCCAGGTCTTACCACGCCATTCAGGCACCTATAACTGTACGCTCGGTTGAGTCATCTGTAGTATTTTCCTCCCTAACACGACTCTGATCGAAGCTCGTGACTTAACCTCTATATCTCTGCTAATTGCACCATCTAGCATTGTGAACGATTCTACTATTGCTGCTTTGAAATACCATTATAATAAAACCTAAACCAGAGTGATTAATATCCGAACAACTACCGCCAGTGCAGCGCTGAACCCTGGTCGAACCCATACTGACCGAGTCGTATCGTGAGATACCAATACAGGATTGCTGCCACTTTACGAGTACTTCATCTACATCAGTTCCACTTTCGCTACCACCACTCGTAGTTCTTTGTACAGCGTATCTACGTGCACACTACAACCTCGAGTGCACTTTTCAATCAATTAGTGCGAATAATGGCATAGCCAGGATTGCACACGGTCTTCCTCTCGGTTCCCCTCCGCTTACTTCTGTTAGGTCACATGCTGAAATTTGTAGCGTTCCAGTCACAATCAATGATTTTAAAATATTGTCAAACACCTCTTATGAAACAGATCTACGCATCCTCGAATCTCTGTATATTTTCAAACTCAAACCTGCTATAAATGATACCCAAAGTGCATTCCCCTTCTCATTACCAACACTTAGTTCACCAGGCTTTTTTTTTAGCCCCTTGCATTCTTACAATTTCCATTTTATTCGTTTTACGCTTTAGGGATTTGTCCATATTTTTGTATTTTCATAGCATTCACACTGTAATTTCAAATACTCTCTGAATAACTTCGCTTTTTAGGGTTAGCTTTTATAAATTCAATTTTTGATCCGTTGTGGTGCAATCTTTTTGACTATTGTATTACAGAATGTTGCTGAAGATAGACTGTTGGTCCGAAACGCTCAATTTTATTAAATGATAATTTCAGGGATCTTAATAAAATGACCTTTCGATTAGAGATTTTTGTCTAGCTCTTTATTTTAAGAATCAGACGCAGTAGTGCCGAAGTAATTCTAGCTGTTGCTCATTAGATGAGGCAGTGGCACGTGGCAAATGCATATACGCAGACTGTCGAGTTCTCTACAATCTTCAATGGAGCTGCTGGGCTGTGAAGAGACGGATATAACTATTGAATGAAGAGGAAAATAAAACATCGAAAATTACACACGCACTCAACATCATCTACGCAATCAAAAATATATATTGAAATTCAAAACTTATCCACTCGTATCAATCTATTTAAAAAATGTGTACATTCATAGCAAAAGATCCACCAAAAACTCACTAATAGTCACTGTAGGCAGTATTGTAATTAATGCACAACAGTTGCAACTTCACGATAGTGAAAACATCGACTGCCTTCAATAAAAGCGCTGCTACGGACGATAATTATCAACAATAAAATATAACCTCAACGTTAAGTGCGCACAAAGGAGCAACGTATAACGCAGTGCTTGGAACTAGTGGACACGGAGAGGAAACAACGCAATCAGGAACAAAGATCAACATTGCTTCCTTTAGGTGGCCGGAACAGCGGCGCATGCCTTGCTTGAAAGGCTGCGAGAGAAAGAACATAAAGTAAAGTGAGCAAAGGAGGACGTGTCACAGGAACGTGTGGATCCAGTATTAGGTGCAACTGCAGCAGTGAAGTGCCACAGCGGCTGTGTGGAACATATATGTATACGAACAGGAGTAGTGCTTATTCACAATAAGTTAACAATGTATATATATATATACATATACCTGGATTTTAGTAACAAATATTTTATCGACTTGTAAAAATGAAATAACCCCCCCCCAAAAAAAAAAAAAAATGTCACAGCTTTTGAGCTGCCACGAAGACGTCATAACTTTTATCAAACTAATCCTCCCTGCCCTCAAGGTTTTTGGGAGAGAGACTCGTGCTGCGCGCGGAGCGCACTATTTCACTTTGGAGGCTGTCAGATGTCGAACTAATCAGTTCTGTCGGTGCTTCGTGCCCTGTTCGGCTTGGAATTTGTTGCCGGCATCGGCTTTTGGTCGTATTGGCCTGCAGGCGTTTAAGTCAGCTGTTAATGGTTTTTTGCTGGATTTCCTTATGCAGCGTTTTGGGCTTCCCGGTGTTGCAAGATGCTTCATTTGGGTTGTATTACCTGTCCGTGGGAGCTCAAGCGTGAATTTTTAATAATAATAATAATAAAAGCTATTCACTGCTTTCGATAGCTACAAGTTGCAATGGTAGCAGCCAATAGCGCCAGTAGTAAAAGGGATCAACAGCAAACAGATGCATTATATGTAAATAAATAATTTCAGGAAGAGTAGTTCTGCTCTCCTACAACCTTGTTGATTCTGCAGACAAATCAATGTTCTATTGCATTCGCTATGAATTGAAATTACACCTGAGTTTGTGTGAATTTCATCACGCATCTCCCCAAGTCTTTTCGTAGGAACACAAGCTGCTACCATTCGCTACGCACGGCTGATGGTACACAATACTAGTGTCAGGTATGGCCAGGGAGTAAAAATAACGGGAAGAACAGACATCAGATGATCGAAAAATCTTGAGACCACAGCCCGACCGGTGCTTCAGTCTGTGACGTCACTGCAGACTACGCGCGCTATAATTAAGAAGTAAAGGCAGAGCTTCCCACCCAATATGGCTGATATGTAACCATATATTAACGTTAAAGATGCAATGTTGGTAACATTGTGCTGACATGACCCCTAACTTAGAAAGCGCATGGCTTACAGTGACGTCAATGTTCTATTGCACAGCGTTGCTCGGGCTGTGACGTCACGATTTTTCGATCAGCTGATCTAAGATCCTCCCGATATTTTTACTCCCTGGGTACGGAAGTCGTAAAGTCGTAAGCGCAGTTCGACATTCGGCTATTAGTTTCAGTTGCATTGTACAGAGAAAAAGTAGAACGGGAGTTACTTTCTAAAAAATATGTAAGAAATAATTGTAGGGAACCAATGTGAATAAAGAAGGGATTTCAACAAATTGTGGTGGAACAAATACACTGGCGCCGTTTGGATTCTTCATGGTCACACTAAACCAGTAAGAACCTACGCCTTTTATAAACGACGTTACATATAATGTGCTGCTGCGAGCAACCGATATAGCAATTTCTACTTTTATGGCTAATGACAGTAAAATAAAAGAAAATCATAATATATAGGCTAGCATAAGTACACATACATTGTAGCAGGCTGCACTTAACAGCAGAAAACATTGGTCAAAGCAGCTGATGTGTTCTCACAACACAACTGACAGCCCCCGCAGTACGTGCCGGCTGTTTCGAGACATAAGAAAGAAACACGTGTTGTAGAACAGCACAGTAAAACTAAGATCAGTGGAGCCACGGGATGCCAGCAGGGTGCGACAGCACTGCGGAGACGCCCCATGTCTTAGTCTAATGAAAACCACCCAAATTATAATTATAAGAGTGAAATTATCATCGCAGCCACCCTATTGAAACAGTGACACTTTGAGAGGCCAAAAGTAACCGTAGGCATGCCGGCGACGTAAGTTAGGGTCAAGATAAAAAGCATCACTTGTACTATGCTATGTCTTAAATTGATCTACTACACCTGGTAATGAAATTTCGTTAATAATTAGAATTGAGCCTCTGATAGAGAATACATTCGCTGGTCAGACGATTCCATAAATTCAGGAGACTTATTGCGCAAGCAACATGCTACTTTCACGCGTCGCTCAGTTGGCAACAATTAGTGCACCAAACCATCCTGCAGATATTGTCTTGAGTAAATTCACCAACAGGCGATGCAGGCACACTGCTGAGGCACGAGGAGAGTCTTCGATACATTACACCACCGAAA
The DNA here is from genome assembly GCA_001587735.2 of Parhyale hawaiensis. Lineage (NCBI taxonomy): Eukaryota > Metazoa > Arthropoda > Malacostraca > Amphipoda > Hyalidae > Parhyale > Parhyale hawaiensis. Next base: position 8,033,299 of record LQNS02007216.1, on the reverse strand, counting down.
AGTCGTAAACAAACGAATGTCTGTAGATGTCGCCTGGCTGGAGGACGCTCTCAGGGAAGCCAGGCTGTCAAGAGAGAGAACACAAACAATGAGCACAGGCGTAACCGTGGCACGGAACAATAGAGCTAGAAGTAAATGCCATCAGATGTTATCTTTCCTCGCTGTAATATAGCTCTAGCAACTACTCTAGCACGACGCACCCATACGATGTACAAGCCTGTTTTCCGTTGCTACAGTGAGAACATTTAATGACCTCCAGTGATTTTCCCCTGTACGAACCACTTTCGTACCGGCAAAATCATGAAAATTTGTTTTTGTTCCGCTTAAGTCCAGTTCCGGTTGAGGGCTGCGGAGCGCGGGACCAAGCGGAAGTTAGGCCTTCCTCTGTGATTGTGACGGCAAGTGGTCGCTCGACCAAAATGAAACTAATTTTGCCGTCTTTGTGAATTGTATAGATACGAGATTTTGTGCACACGATGGACACACGTTCGACACGTAACTATAACAAAGATAAGACGCCTAATTAAAATACTAAAACTTATACACAGTACCTTACATACTGGAATGCCACGTGTCCACACCTGCGCCTCGCGATATTAATCAATATACGGTAACAATAAGTACAGGTACAGTAAGAGCAACTTTAGAGCGCAGATAATAAATCTATGCAGCTTCACGTGTAAACCTTACAGAGCAGCGGTATGGCACGGGTCCCAGGCCACACGGCATATATTTATGTTGAGGAAGGATGCGGACCCCGCGCTACGGCCACCAAGTTTGCTGAGGAATCCGCTACAACCTCTAAAATCTTTATTGGCTGGAAGATCGCTAAAACTTAAAATTACACCTTAACAAGCGTCCAGCACAGGGATTTATCCCAACATCTTAGCACTTCTTTAAGAATTCTTGTTGGCTGTTAAAAACAGCTTATCTTTTTTCCGTTTTAACAATGTATAAGCAATCAGCAACCCATACGTAAAACAAACTTTTGATAGTTCAGAAAGCCACAGATAGAACCAATTACGGTCACTGTGAGTACTATGTCCGCTAACTATGGTCAAGCGATGGGCGTACAAAGTAAGCGCTGTGATGACCAGCACCCCAATCCTGCATTAGAGCTAAGTTATTCTTTAATTTACCTCTGGCGATAGATAATTTGGATAGTAGAACCTAAAAGAAAATTCTCATTTCTAAGTAGCGAACTGACATCAGCCGGGTCATTTTACTGCGTGTGGCAGCGAATAGTTCCCATTGTTATTTGCCTTAATCGCTCATACATTAAAAATGGGAACTTTGATAAACATATCGTATTTATTCATGATTTGAGTTGTTCTTTGAACATTTTCCTAACTCCGTAGATTATGACAACTGACGATGTCGTGGGAAAACTCCCAAGGTAATGATGCTCTCGTGCTTAACCACGGGCTGCACAGCCCTCAATGTGAACTGGGCTTTAGAGATCAATACTTGCTATTTCAGGATGACATTAACCTGTGTCCCGTTACATGAAGCTAAGCGTCACATGCCGGTTCGCAACACTGAACGTACCCTGCTCAAGCGTTAGGTAAGACTAAGCTGTAACTCATGAGCCTATCATACACTCAATGGTGACCAGAGCCGGGATGCGCAAAACTTCACGAAGTGTATTTAGCTCGCAGATGTTCCATTAACTAGAGAAAAATATAATTCGTGAATTTCAGGCGAATGCACAAACACTTTCTGCTTTTCAGCAGAAAAAATCCTTTATTTTTTCGCGTAACTCGCAGGTGCAAGGATTGGCCAAGGCAAAATTTACTAAAGTAAACAGCTCCCGAAATAAAAGTACAATAAAGAAATATAAAAAAGTACAACTGCGGTCCATACAACCGGACATTAATGTTCTCTCAGTATTTTTACGAAATTTCCTTTGAAAGTCATTTTTTTGTTATGTTTATTCAAACGCTTTTATTGCAAATATTTTTTCGCACCTCTGGCAACTTAATCCAAACTCCAAGAGTGTAATTTATGAATTTGTTCAATATCTTAGGCTGCGAATGAAACTGATTTCACAAATTAATCATCTGATATCACTGAATAGTATGGCGCGCAGTAACTTGCACTGCTTGCTTGGAAATATTGGAGAAGTTCACAGCTTCTAGAAGTGAAGCCAAACTATATACACGGGAGTAGAGAAACTACTATAGTTTTCACTGGCCGTGTTACTCTGTTTTTCGCTAATAATTCCTTAACGAATTGTCGGATCACATTGGTATTTCAACACAAAGCCTTTTATACGCCTACCTAATTTATGGCCCACTTAACATATTGCTATATGTGTCTACAGAGGAGTTTACTCTTGTATATTAGGCCTATATCAAGTTGAAGCTCGAAAGTCGCGTCTACGCTTTCGGACGACGACTCAGTGTTGCCATGTTGTCGAGGCGTAATACAGGTAACCTTCTAGCAAGGTCAATTCCTCGAAGGTCATATTCTTCCTAGGTCGAATTATTTCTGAACCCTTAATTCCACTTAGGCTGACAACTCAAGCAATGTCAAACACAGGAAAAAATATTAGAACATGTGGTTGCCTGTGGCATGTTGTAATCAAGTCTTCGGTGTCACATGTGCTACACCAACCTCTAATGCAACACAGGTTGTGTAACACCGGGTGACACCGACAACAACCCTCCTAAATTTTAGGGTTACGAGTTGGGTAACACTGTCTTTGTTTACAAGCATCGAGTATGATGCTCGATAATTATTCTTAAAAAAACTTACGAGTGCCACATATTACTTGAATTCTAGTTTGTGAAGCCCTTTTGTGTAGTTTTCTTGGCTTTTTATCCTGAAATACAGCCAAAGTAAGGCTCCGCCAGAAATGTATGTGTTTAAGCTCGCCGAAAATTCTGCAACACTTTGTTGTGGCGCTGAGATAGCACGTCCCATTCACTATTACACAGGTAACACTGTGAGGGTGACACCGGCTTCTGATTGCAACACGCCCCAGCGCTCCCTAATTTTAGGTGACGTAGTGATGTCTAAATTTTCAGCACTATTTAGTTCATTTGTGCACAACTTGTTATTTAAGCAGCAGATAATGGCCCTAATTATGATAAGAGCAACGGAAAATGGACAACGAAACGCTGCGATCAAGAAATTACAGAGAAAATATGAAAATCTTTGAATCTTTTAAGGGGACCGTATGCAAAAAAAAACTTTAAATCAACAAAATTCGTCTTGTTTTTACTGAACAGTAGCTAACTATACATCAGATGGACAGGCAGGCAAAACTTTAGGCAGCCAGTGTAACCCTAAGTGCGGGCTGAGGGTGAGGTTTTTGTAACACTTGATTTTTTTACTTCAAAAATTTTTTTATTCGCCCTCTCTTCAAGAAACTTGGGAGAAATATATAAAATCGAAAGAAAATGTGGGTTTAATTCGTGTATTTTTCCCAGTTTTGTCACAGAAAAAGAATTTTACAAAAAAATGAAAGATAGTTTTCTTTGAATAACTCGTTTTCTAAGGCGAAGATTGGAAAAAGAATATGAGTCTAACCCACATTCTTTTCCGATTTTGCATATCTGTAGCTACCAAGGCTCATTCAAATCTGTACATAAATTAGAATTTCTCTCAGTCTTATTCTCGAATTTCTTTTGAAAAATTCCCGCCCCAGGGTTCATATCTGATTTCTCATTTTTGCTCCGATTCGAATGAAGCTTGGTAGAGATACGTAAAATAGAAAAAGGATAGCTTTTGACTCGTGTATTTTTTTCCATATTTGCCCTAGAAAACGAGTTATTTCATTTTCTTTGAATAAGGATTAAAATGATGTTATATTTCGAATTTACATATATTCGTATACCATGTTTCTTTGGAATCTGTCCAATAATGAAAATTTTTCCATTTGGTCCCTAAAATGAAATTGGATTTATAGAAAAAATTGCAAAATGGCCAAACCGTCTGAGAAGTAGCTATAGATATCTGGACTGTTATATACCGAGTTATGCCACTGTTCTCAGTGTTTGTTGGATGTGGCTACCGTAGATTGGTATTTTTTTACAAGCTATAACCGATCCATGGGTATAGTTTGTCATAGGCCGTATCACTCACAGAGTTCGAAACGGTATGTAATATAATTTATATAATAATGATATACAAGACACGTTAGTGAAAGTATTTAGATATACAGGTATTTCTGGTAAAATACAGATATTTTGGCTCCGGTCAACAGATATTACGCGTCGACAATCTGGCAACACTGGGTCATCGTCCGAAAGCGTAGACGCGACTTTCGGGCTTCAACTTAATATAGACCTAATATGCAAGAGTAAACTCCTCTGTAAACACATATAGCAATATGCTATGTGGGCCATAAATTAGGTAGGGATGTAAAAGGCTTTGTGTTGAAATACCAATGTAATCCTACAATTCGTTGAAGAATTATGAGCGAAAAACAGTGCAACACGGCCAGTGAAAACTATAGTAGCTTATGCCGAGTTTATACGGTATTAATTTCAACGCGTTCACTTTGCACTCGTCTGAATGTTTTGCAGCGTCGTTGTCATCCCAACTTTGTGTACGCCACAAAACTAGAAAAACGGTACACTTTTCTGCTATTTCTAAGGCACAGCAACGTATTTAGAGAACTGGATGAACCAACGCGTTGATATGACTAACGTGTGAACTACTCTTTTTGGTAACTTAGAACAGAAGAGAAAAAATCTTCAGACACTTTGCACAGCATACGGGAACAAAAGACTACTCACGAGTCTTAACCGTCTATTCAATGAACTTTGTCTTCTAATCGTTTGAATTTTTGCGCAAACACAGCCTTAAAAGTATATGGTGTTCCATTCCAAAAAACTGTCAACCGTCCAACATTCATCTACAGCTTGCACTTAGCTAAAGAATCGACGGAAAGAAAATACCTTCGTATTTACATTATTATTTTTTTTAGGTGTGGCAACAATGAAATGTGTGTACCCTAGACACCCCCAGAAAAGAAGAAATCAGAGGACGCCTCAATGTTTTATTTTCTCGTACCATTTTCGCCTGTAACGAGGGCTATGATTGGTCTATATCGGACTAAACGCAATTTCGAGCATTTACAAGTACAAAAACCTAAACAGACGACAAATGCCTTTGAAACTGCCTTGTGCATTGGAGATTTGGTGGACTTAAGATGTTCTCAGGAAAAGGCAATCTAAGCAGTTCGATGACGGAAGCTTCATTCAGCGTTACGATCGTTTGGTGCATACCGGCCCAGGGTTTTGCTTTTGAAAAGTCCCACGTCAAAATAAATCTAGGATAAAATGAAAGAAACTACACGGATTAGCTCAGCCTGTAGGCTTTATGCTAAGAATGATTTGGAGAATCTATCTCACAGGAGGAGCGTTGCATCCCTTTGTATGTTGTATAAGACATTTCACAATGAAAGACTTTGGTTACATTCACCACTTCCCACCCAAGGGTATTTGGAGAAACACATGAGCTGCGGTTGATGCCCACTCCTTTACTTTGGAGACAGTTAGGTGCTACAATTGTCAGTTCAGCCGCTGTTTCCTACCCAAGTCTTCTTTGGACTGGACTTCGTTGCCGGGATTTGCGTTTGACTGCGTAAAGTTGCAAACGTTCAAGTCATGTGTCAATGGTTTGTTGAAGGATTTCTCTTAATAGCGTCTCGGACTTCTTGGTGATGCTCGTCGCTTCAATTGGGTTTCATTACTTGTCCGGAGAAGTCCGGGTGTGTAGTTGATAATAATGCCCCGTCAGATGACGGTGTTGAACATTGGCTTCGCTTGTTCAAGTGCCATCGAACACATTTTGAAACGGCTCCTATCGCCAGGCCAACGCGTTTGGCTATCGAGGGAATACACCATCCAGCAATTGTTAAGTAATCGCAGCTAGCCCAGAATATCAATTTAAGTGTGGTGCCTTAAGAAGAAATTCAGAACAATTCGTAAATGCAGAAATCCCTGCACGTTAGATTCGCATGCTGCATACTCATATTCTGAAGTAACATACCGGTAACCCGAGGCTAATTTGGTTAAGTGAGAAAGAAGCAAAACACGCTTTTTTATATTATCGCAGGGGATGAGCCAATATTTAGAAAACCACACGTGGCTACATAAATATGCATTGAGGTAAATTTTGTTACCGCCTTAGGTCCCTGAAGATTCTGTATTAAAGCAGCCGAGCATTATTACAGACAGAGCACAGTATACCACACCAGGTGATATAGCCTTCGGCAACGTCTTCAGAAACTGAAACAGCATTTACGGCCCAAGTGCTTTCAATGTTGTTTTATTTTATAACCTTTTCTCTTTACTTACAGCTCTGTATTTCAGTAACTTTAATATTTTTTCTGCTAGTATCACTTCTGTATTCTCTTTTTGTTTCAGTTTTGAATTCTATACAAATCCAATTACGGGACTGAGTTTTGCGGTGCGAAATCATTGTATTTGTTTTAAGGAAGATATTTAGAAAATTACATTGTTTGGCATCATTTCCAAACTTTTTACGAATGGCTTACAGCTAATAAGGCCAATTACGGCCTCGAGACCTCCCGAAAAATACATCACGTAGGTATGCCGTGACCCCACCTGAGATGGCTAGAGCTCATGCACGAAAGAAAATGCCAGCTTCAGATCAGAGTAGTGTTTACATGGCTGCGGAAAGACCTCTGCATTAAGGGGGTCGTCTAGGCGAAAATGGTCAAAATTATCAATTTTCTGTTTTTTGCTCAAAAAGTGTCTTCAGGTATGGGGGCATTACGTCCTAAATTTTTAGGGGGCTAGCGGCACTAAAACCCCCCCAAATGGGGGGGAGAAATGGGTCCACAGNGATACCAGTTCGCTACCCGCATGTTTCATTCGCGACACTACTGGTCGTGGGGTTAGGACGTAATCTCGATTCAATAAGAAATTAAATGGAGACCGCTATCTATTAAACCTATCTACAACCTAAAAGAAAATTCTCATTTCTAAGTAGCAAACTGACATCAGCCGGGTCATTTTATTGCGTGTGACAGCGAATAGTTTCCATTGTTATTAGCCTTAATCGCTCATACATCAAAAATGGGAACTTTTATGAACATATCGTATTTATTCATGATTTCAGTTGTTCTTTGAACATTTTCCTAACTCCGAAGATTATGAAAACTGACGATGTCGTGGGAAAAGTCCCAAGGTAATGATGCCCTCGTGCTTAACCACGCGCTGCACAGCCCTCAATGTGAACCGGGCTTTAGAGATCAATACTTGCCATTTCAGGCTGACATTAACCTGTGTCCCGTTACATGAAGCTAAGGGTCACATGCCAGTTCGCAACACTGAACGTACACTGCTCAAGCGTTAGGTAAGACTAAGCTGTAACTCATGAGCCCATCATACACTCAATGGTGAGCAGGGCCGGGATGCGCAAAACTTCACGAAGTGTATTTAGCTCACAGATGTTCCATTAACTTGAGAAAAATATACTTCGTGAGTTTCAGGCGCATGCACAAACACTTTCTGCTTTTCAGCAGAAAAAAAATCCTTGATTTTTTAGCGTAACTCGCAGGTGCTAGGATTGGCCAGAGCTAACTATACTAAAGTAAACAGCTCCCGAACTAAAAGTACAATAAAGAAATATAAAAAAGTACAACTGCGGTCCATATAACCGGACATTAATGTTCTCTCAGCATTTTTACAAAAATTTCCTTTGAAAGTCATATTTTGGTTATGTTTATCCAAACGCTTTTATACCGTAGAAAATCACTGAACGTTAGATTCGCATGCTGCATACTCGTATTCTGAAGTAACATACCGGTAACCCGAGGCTAATTTGGTTAAGTGAGAAAGAAGCAAAACAAGCTTTTTTATATTATCGCAGGGGATGAGCCAATATTTAGAAAACCACACGTGGCTACATAAATACGTATCGAGGTAAATTTTGTCACCGCCTGAGGACCCTGAAGATTCTGTATTAAAGCAGCCGAGCATTATTACAGACAGGGCACAGTATACTACACCAGGTGATATAGCCTTCGGCAACGTCTTCAGAAACTGAAACAGCATCTAAGGCCCATGTGCTTTCAATGTTGTTTTATTTTATAACCTTTTCTCTTTACTTACAGCTCTGTATTTCTGTAACTTTATTATTTTTTTCTGCTAGTATCACTTCTGTATTCTCTTTTTGTTTCAGTTTTGAATTCTATACAAATCCAATTACGGGACTGAGTTTTGTGGTGCGAAATCATTGTATTTGTTTTAAAGAAGATATTTAAAAAATTGCATTGTTTGGCAGTCATTTCCAAACTTGTTTACGAATCGCTTACAGCTAATAAGGCCAATTACGGCCTCGAGACCTCCCGAAAAATACATCACTTAGGGATGCCGTGACCGCACCTGAGATGGCTATAGCTCATGCACGAAAGAAAATGCCAGCTCCAGATCAGAGTAGTGTTTACATGGCTTCGGAAAGACCTTTGCATTAAGGATGTAACATGTTGAGATGTCCACTGGGCTCAGTTCTGAGGGTGATGGTACCACGAACCTTTGTCAGAAGAAGACGGCAAATAGGTTTAGTGCTAAGTATGGCCTCTTGTTAATCTTAATGATGAGGAGAATTTCTATCACATGGACAGGCTCAGTGGCGTAATTAATTGTAGTGCTGCGGTGCTTCAACTAGCGTGGGAGGCAGTACACTCGAACTTTTTTAAAAGTTAACGAATGAATATACATTGCATAGCATATCCCGACCATGTAGCTCCCTCAGCCTCCCTGACGCCGCGCCAGAATATAGCGTAGGATAAAGCCGCCAGTGGCGCCAAGCAACGCCGCACACAACACACGCAGGGGGGGAGAGCTGGCCCCACTCACCTGGTTGACGGCGTCTGGGAAGTTCTGAGGCTCGCAGCAGAAGGCCCCCTGCTTGTAGTACGACACGCCACCCCGGCCCGTCATGGCACCCTCCTCTTCAGGCAGGAAGTTGCCGGTGTAGAACTGGA
>LQNS02007216.1:7894763-7908090 GCA_001587735.2 Parhyale hawaiensis | reverse complement strand
TGCTGGCTCTCTCTTTGGTCGCAAACTGCGGCACCACAGAAGACACCCATCAGAGTGACTCCACACACGTGGGGTGACGTGAACAACGTCACCTGGACTTCTTCCGAAGACTCTCAAGGTGACTCAAGGTATATGAGAAGAGGGAGGAGGGTGGTATGACGCATGCTGCGCCACCACCGCGCCAAACCCAAATCCCCGCTATACAGTCAGTCAGCGATCTATCAGAGCTCGAGCAGAGTACCGTAAACGTACGTTACACTGGTTCATGGGCCTCTACTCAGCTACTTTTTTCACTTATTTGACACCATTCCAAAACCACCACGGCGTCACTATGGGTCGGAAGAAGTGTATTACTGAGAAAAAGTCTTGGACCCTCACTCTAATTGAGCAGGAAGTACAGATGAACTTCGTAGCAGCCGAGTTGAATGTCAGCCGAGTGTCCCTATTCAAGCTTAAAAAATCGACTGGCGCATTCCCTGCCAGGACCATACCTCCATGCAAAGTGGGGTGTGGGTACAAGAGAAAGTCAACAGCAAGCTCCAATTTTTTCGCCAACACCTTGTCAGTCCTTGCTATTGTCTTTCTCTTGCGCCCCCATCCCACTTTGCGTGGCGGTATGGTCCCGGAAGGGAGTGCCGCTGCCGATTTTTTAAGCTTGATGAGGGACACTTGGCTCACATTCAGTTCGACAACTAAGCGTTTCATCGGCACTTTCTGCTCGATTCGGGTGAGAGCCCGAGTCTTTTTTTCAATGGTCAGCTTTTTCCGAAGAATTGTAATGCCGTGGGAGTTTTTCTTGTATGGTGCCAAAATAAGTAAAAGGTAGGAAAGTAGAGGCCAGTGGACTAGCGCAACGTCCGTGTATTCTGCTCAAGCTCCGATAGATCACAGACGGACGGTGTCGCAGGAGTGGCGCAACACACGTCATGCGACCCTCCTCTCATATGGCACGGAATACGAAAACCAAATTATCGGCAAATTATGTAAAGCTTTGTTTTTGCGGCGTTAACTTTGTTTTTGTGGGCACCGTATGAACAGTTTCTCCAAGTTTCTCAAAGATCCATTTATAACTTGAGCTATGCTGTTACCAAACAGTATGACAAACCCAAGTCAAGCACACAAACGGAAAAACCAATGTGCACCAAAATTTAATCATGTCTTTTAACATTCATTACTAACAACTCCTGTAAATTTCATAAAAACTCATTGAGAATTTTCTGAGTTATTTGGCAAGCAAAAAATCAAACAGTGACAAAATGAACAAACAGATCATCCGAAAAACTTGGTCATATACTTTTCGTAATAAACCTCAAAAGTCACGTAAATTTCACGAAAATCAGTCTATAAATTTTTGAGCTTGGCAACAATGAAAAATAGGCAGGCAAATGAGCAGACTAACAGATTTCCACCAAGAGTAAATCATCTGCTACGTTCATAACTTGTTGCATTATTTTGGTGACAGACAAACAGAAAACACACAAAAACATAACCTCCTTGGTAAAGGTAATTGTGTGAATCAGGTTTTCCTGTAGGGGCTGTGGCCTCCCCTAGAATCCGCTCACGCCCCTCTCCCCAGTGAGGCGCGCCCCACAGGTTAAGAACTACTGGTCTAGTGCACTTTCCAGTATTTGGGCTTGTTCAACACGTAAGTGTTCTCACAGAGGCGACTGCAGGTGGCAGCTTCACATAATAATCACAAGAACTACTCAGCTCCGCGTCTGAATGGGTTGTTGGGTCCGACCCAACAGCAAAAAAAAAGAAAAAAAACTTCATCTTTCACCTCGTTCCAGACTTGACGAGATATCTGAAAACTTACTACAGACCCAGCTGAAAGCAATAACTGGACGACTAACCTATTAGTAAGCCGTTTTTTAGATACACAGCTGTTTTGAAGAGGCTCAATAAAACATTTTGGCACTTGGCTGACAAAATTCATTCATCTGACTATCGAGTTGGTCATGTGCACCTGGTTCAATGACATCCCGATTTGGTCCATTTAATAACAGGCAAACAGTACGTCTGAAAAAGCGCCTGTTAGGCTGATTTTAAATATTCAACAACAGTGCATCTTAGGATATATATACTTACGTGAACTTCAATGCCATCTTTAGCCAGCAACTTGAACTTATATACAGGGTGAGTCTCGCCGGACACGGGGTCAGTAAAATTACTATAAAGTTCCTTTACAACACCCATCTCTTATGAGTCCTCTTGACGACCTCACAAGCTTACCAGCACGACAGCAACCCAACAGGTGAAGCTACGCTTGCGCTGCACTATATATTCGACACACTTACGCGCACTGTCGCACCGAGTCTGACTGAGTGGTGTTCACGGAACGAACTGCCGCTGCGAGAGCTGCTGAGCTGTGTTGTAATCAGCGAGCGGTGTTACCCGAAGTAATCCAGTGTTACCTCGAGTGTAACTTCGCTCTAAAAACCATGTGGCATTGAGCCATCGCTCGTCAATAAGACATGCTAGTGTTGTGCGGTGTTGCCCTAGCTCGTTACCCTGCGAAAACGGTGGGTTGCGAGAAATGTAANAGTGTAACTTCGCTCTAAAAACCATGTGGCATTGAGCCATCGCTCGTCAATAAGACATGCTAGTGTTGTGCGGTGTTGCCCTAGCTCGTTACCCTGCGAAAACGGTGGGTTGCGAGAAATGTAACACTGGGCCATTGCCAGATATCGCCACATATTCGTCGAATATGTGGCGAGATACGCGAATAGTGAAGCCGATAATCACGTTTTGTGGCCTGCGAAGTCGTTTTCTTTTTAAATATGTGTTACCACTATTAATATTTTGTTTCTAGTTGATATTCATAAAAAACGAATATATTTATTTGAGTGAGTGGTTAGATATTTCGAGCGCCACTGCCGGTGCCGGTCGGTGTTACGTCTTAAGTTTTGGCCGTCGGTCTGTTTATTTCAAAAAGAAAAGCCTATGATGGGGTGATTAAGTTATTTCTCATAGACGAATTATCTGCATGGGCCTTTTAGGAAACTTTGGAAGGGACTATGTCATGATTAATAATTATAAACACAAATAAATAAACAGCTGGGTTTATATTTTTCGGGACTGCACTGAGATCCCGTCTCATTCACCTCCTTTTAGAGTTACACAGGGTTACTTTGTGTAACACTGCAAATTCTGAATACAACACAGCTTGGTCACCGTGAGCCGTGTCACGCAGTGTTGCCGAATGGTACTCAAAAATGTCGCCAGATGGGCTCCAAGATACCACCAGAAAAAAAAAATGCTGCCAAGACGCATCTTTGCTCGTATTATTTTACAATATGCGGCTTAATTATATTTTTAATACCAAATAAATCGCTTTTCATGACATTTTAACATCTAATTTCCTGTTAATTTTTATCAATTTACATTACAGTCTTATAAACACGATATCCTAAAAGTTAAAAATAAAATGTTTACTTTGTTTTTGTTGCTGCAATTATTCATCACTAGTCGCTACTATCGCTGTCGCTCTATTTACAGTGTGTTAGCCAATGCAGACATCCAGCAGCATTTTTATTTCATATGCGTTTTCACGTGCCTCATTGTTCAAATATTTGTTTAATTGTAGCTCATGAATTATTAATAAATTCAGTTAAAATATGCATCACCCTTTTTCGACGCAAACTTGACAAACTCATTATATCTATAATAATGAAGAAAAAAGAACTAGATTATCAGGATAGTACCCAAGACCGTCAAGACGTTTCCTGAGAAAACTCAAGATCTTGGAAAAGACTAGTCTGTGAAATGTCACTTGCCGCTAGAGATTCTAGTCCCAGAGTTAGCAAATCTGGCGAGCTTGTTGCTAATTTGGCCACGTAGCAGCACTCACAGCGTGTCGTGTTGCTGTGCCTGCTACGCGGCGACCTTGCAACTTCTGTAAGCTGCAAATAGAGACACAAGTTCTCATCACTACAGGCAGCAGCCACCGCTGAGAGCGCACACTGTGGCTTCAAATGAATTAGGTACTACTGTATTCTCTAAGCCTACGTAACGCGCACGAGGGCCTGTTTCGTGAAAGCATTTTGAGTAAGATTACATAAATTGATACACCTAGGTTTGACAAAGACGCGTTTTCATTCGAAGCAGTTTAGTGTATCTTCACAACTGTTATCCTCTCCAGTATCGCACAGCTGTTGTCAAGGACAGCAGTATTGAGATGGAGAACTGCCAGCTATTGCTAACTTGCCAGCTGTATGAGAATGCCGCATGAGTGTGCTGGGAAGCTCCATTTTGCTTCGTTTCCATCACTGAAAAATTCGATAAGCTTAGCGACTGCTTTGCAACCGCGGCTTCGTTTACCGTATTTGCTTTCTAGGCAAAGTTTTCAGTAAGCTGGAAACGGATATGTAACATAATAAAGATATTAGAGTAAATATGTGTGCATATAATTATAGACATTTTTTCGATACAATAAATGCAATTTGCTTAATTGTGAGCTATACATACTTGAATGCGTAGCTAAATACATCTGAGTATTTGAATATGTACTTACATAAACCAACACGCGTAATTAAATGCCTTACATTATTGGTATAGTGCAGAGTTGGGTGCTGTACCCGCATTTCATATTATTTCTTATATTTCCGGTGAGCATGTGCGTTTAATGCGCTCGATCCTGCTTTGGAACTGCTCGTATTTGTACATAGACCCAGAGCTCTCATTTACATAATATCGATTAAGAACAGCTAAGACAGAGCATTCGTTGCTCCGCAAGTATGTTTTGCTCAATAGGTTTCACTAATGGTCACGTGCGCTGCCATTCAGGTCCACTGTAATTTGTATTTACCGACCTCCGTTGATCTTGTGACAAGACTCGACTGGTGAGTCTTTCCATTCGACTTTGTGAGAAGCCCACAGCGCTTGTTATTTCTTTGGATGAGTTCTATTTTTTTTAACCACCCTGCTACTCATGTAACGGTTTTTGAGCTGGTGCCCCCCCCCCTCCCCCCCCCCAAAAAAAAAAACAGATCCGTTTGGGCAACCCAGCTATCGATCACTAGCGGTATATCATGGCTACGCTGAAGGTATAGTCATGCACAAAGGAGAAGAATTGACACCATGTCCAGATTTTACGATTATTGTCGAATCATGGATACACACGATTACGTATTGTGATTTTACTGTGTGATATTAGCTACAAATTGTTTGGGTTTATTTCTGCACTATTAAATTGACAATTATTCACTCGATTCTAGCTATAGTCTGACCATTTTATCAAGGCAGTTTAGTCAAGTTCAAATTTCTCTCTTGCGTTGTCATATCTATGGGTATTCTGATATTTTATTCGGCCCTTATCTTAGCCTCGCCCACTACCAGTATATAGAGAAATCCCTGAAATACGTACAGAATTGGCCCCGCAATAGAGGAATTTGACCAAGACCGAAAGTAGTGTATAATGCCACCAGATGCGTGTTTTTGAGGGTAGCCTACCCTTGCGGCTCTCCTCGCGCGTAAGCTTCCGGTTTATAACGGCCAATGCACTACCGGTTTAGCGGGGGGTCTGGGGGGGCGCAAACCGGAAGTGGGCGGGGCCTGGGAAACCGGAAGGGGCGGTGCGGTGACCCGGCGGCGCGAGGGGAGCCTACCCTCAAAAACACGCATCTGTTCGCATTATACACTACATATGAGAATCAATTATTGGTTTGCTATTTTAGGGGAAAAGGTGCATTGAGCGTGTTACTGTATATACTGTCTAAGCCTTTTCTCCTAGCGGAGATCGCTTCAAATTAGTATTCGAACGTCTCATCGTCATGAAGTTCATATCTTTAAAAGTTGTACACGTAAGTTCACGAAAAATTTCAGAGCACTGGCTGTTTCAATGGTCATTATTCTGTGAAAGTTTCGTGCGTATGCATTGCGGTGAGTTGAGATAATATAATTCCTTATTCAAGCTTCCAAGCTACAATTCACGACATTTACGAAAATTATTTCATCAAATGTATAGGGTCATTTTGCCACGTACCTTTTTCTATGCATAGCCTATATGAAATCTACGTCTGATTTTATGTTATGTGTGCAAATTTTAATGTCTTCTGATCATGTAATATAGAGTTATGAGGTTTGAAACATTTGCTCCTTTTGTACGTTTTTCTCATCAACTACGCTTCGTGTGATAACTTAACTCTGTTATTTTTTACACAGATATGAAGACTTTCAGCATGTAAAGTTTCATCAAAATCTAAACTGTATTAAGAAAGATATACCCACATGAAGCAAACTTTCTGGCATTTTTCAGGCCGATAATTTGTAATTTAAAACATCATATGCAATGAACAGGGTACTATTATATTGAAAATACTAGCATTTGAGTCAATCTTCATTTCTTCAAAGTTCTATGTAATTTCATAAAGTTTTCACCCCATTATTACCTCCGCCAAGGAGGTTATGTTTTCGTCGTGTTTGTCTGTCTCTTTGTCTATCTGTCTGTCACCAAGATAACTCAAAAAGTTATGAACCGATTTGGATGAAATTCACAGGGATTTGTTAGGTACGTTAGGAGAGACAGATAAAGTGAAGTGAACTTTTAGTGAAGATATGTCCATCCGTTTGTTTGTTTGTTTGTTTGTTTATCTGCGTCATTTTTCTCGATGCCATAACTCAAAAAGTTATGGATGGATTTTGATGAAATTAACACAAATTGTTAGGTATATAACAAAGAGTAAATGATCAAATTTTGGTAATGGTCCGTTTGTTCGTTCGTTCGTGTGTCACTGTTTTTAATTTTATGCTTGTTAGCACAATAACTCAAAAATGATAAATGGATCTTTATGAAATTCATAGGCGTTGTTAGTAATGGTGAAAGACATAAATGATCAAATTTTGGTGCAGATCGGTTGGTTCGTTTGTATGTTTGACTCATATCTGTCATAACGTTTGTTACCAGTATAACTCAATAAGTTATGAACGGATCTTCGAAAAAATTGATCAAGCTGTTATTAATATAAAAAGACACAAATGATTAGATTTTGGAGTTTATGCAAAGAAAATTGTGGTTTCAGAGCTAATTTGACTTTTTGCTACCATTGCCTTACTTGGCGGAGGTATGCGTTCTCAGAGTGCTTTTGTTACCTCCGAAGAGGAGGTGCTGTTTTCGTCGTGTCTATCTGTCTGTCATCAAGATAACTCAAAAAGTTATCAACCGATTTGGATGAAATTTACAGGGATTGTTAGCTATGTTAGGAAAAACAGATTATTAACTTTTGGTGAAGATGTGTTCATCTGTTTGTTTGTTTGTTTGTCTGCCTCATTTTTCTCGATGCCATAACTCAAAAAGTTATGGATGGATTTTGATGAAACTGACATGAGTTGTTAGGTATATAACAAAGAGTAAATGACCAAATTTTGGTAATGATAAGTTTGTTCGTTCGTTTGTCACTATTTTCAATTCTATGCTTGTTAGCACAATAACTCAAAAATGATAAATGGATCTTTATGAAATTTGTAGGGCTTGTTAGTAATGTTAAAAGACATAAATGATCAAAATTTTAGTGCAGATCGGATTGATCGTTTGTGTGTTTGACTCATGTTTGTCATAACGTTTGTTAACAGTAGAACTCAAAAAGTTATGAACGAATCATCAAGAAAATTGAACAAGCTGTTATGAATATAAAGAGGCACAAATGATTAGATTTTGGAGTTTATACAAAGAAAATTATGGTTTCAGAGCCAATTTGAATTTTTTGCTACCGTTGCCTCACTTGGCNTTTGTCTATCTGTCTGTCTGTCACCAAGATAACTCAAAAAGTTATGAACCGATTTGGATGAAATTTACAGGGATTGTTAGGTATGTTAGGAGAAACAGATGATTACCTTTTGGTGAAGATGTGTCTTTCCGTTTGTTTGCTTGTTTGTTTGTTTGTCTCCCTCATTTTTCTCGATGCCATAACTCAAAAAGTTATGGATAGATTTTGATGAAACTGACTTGAGTTGTTAGGTATATAACAAAGAGTAAATGGCCAAATTTTGGTAATGCTACGTTTGTTTGTTCGTTCGTTTGTCACTATTTTTAATTTTATGCTTGTTAGCACAATAACTCAAAAAATAAAGAATGGATCTTTATGAAATTTATAGGGTTTGTTACTGATGTTAAAAGACATGAATGATCAAATTTTGGTGCAGATCGGATTGATCGTTTGTGTGTTTGACTCATATTTGTCATAACGTTTGTTAACAGTAGAACTCAAAAAGTTATGAACGGATCTTCAAGAAAATTGAACGAGCTGTTATGAATATAAAGAGGCACAAATGATTAGATTTTGGAGTTTATACAAATAAAATTATGGTTTCAGAGCCAATTTGAATTTTTTTCTACCGTTGCTTCACTTGGCGGAGGTATGAGCTCTGAGAGTGCTCTAGTTTTCGATTATGAATTTGAAAATGATTTCCTGATTGAACAAAATATCGCAAATGCCTTAAATGTATCACAAAAACTCTAATTACGCACAGTGTTTAATACGTCACTAATAGTGTCGATAATTTTATTTAAATTATATACCCTTTCCATAAGCTCCAAGACAATTGCTCACGTCGATAAGACAATAAGTCGATAACAGAAAATAGGTAGCACCTTCATCAAAAAACTCAAAGACGACAATTTATTACTAATATCAATAAAAAATTTATATATTTTTCTGTTGAACAAAATATTATTCACCATAATTATATGGCATTTTACTGGAACGTCTCTTGTTCAACCTTGTTTTGATGAAACTGTAATGTACGGAAACGATTCAAAGAAACGAGTTTCCAAAATCGTCCACACTCCAGAAGAGAAGTGCAAATAGTGTAAGCATCTTAGGTCATTGGTGAGTGCTTTTTTTTAATATACCAAATTTTAGACACTGAATTAGGCCTGAGTTACTTCGCATTGCATTCAATGTAAATCTGTCGGTAAGCTTATGTTAGTAGCTTAATTGTGCTATGAGGCGGTACGGCTGTAGGAGGCTACGAGCGAACTAAATCTTTCACTTTTACCACCACCACCACCACTTGTTAGATATAAAATGAAGAGTAAATAACCAAATTTTTGTAACGATCCGTTTGTTTGTTTATTTGTTTGTTCGTTTGTAACTGTTTTTAATTTTATGCTTGCTAGCTCAATAATTAAAAAAATAATGAATGGATCTTTGTGAAATTCATAGAAGTTGATAGCAATGTTAAAAGGCATGAATGATCGAATTTTGGTGCAGATCGGTATTTTCGTTTGTATGTTTGACTCATGTTCTTCATAATGCTTGTCAGCAGCATAACTCGAAAAGTTATGAACAGATCTTCAAAAAAATTACTGAAGCTGTCAGCACTATTGAAGGACACAAATGATTAGATTTTAGTGTTGCTATACAAAAAAAAATCATAGTCTCAGAACCAATTTTAATTTTTCGTTTCTGTTGCCTTGCTTGGCGGAGGTATGCGCTCTCAGAGTGCTCTAGTTTTTTTTTTTTTTATCTGTCAATCTGTCACCAAGATAGATCAAAAAGTTATTGATGGGTCTTTCCGAACTTTACAGGCATTGGTGAGTATGTTAGGATAAACAGATGATTAACTTTTGGTGAAGATACATTGACGAATCCTTCGTTGGTGCAACATTAATGAGATCCAAAGTTGAAACTAGACCACTCTGAGAGCGCATACCTTCGCCAAGCAAGGCAACGATAATGAAAAAATCAACTTCGTTCTGGAACGATGATTTCCTTTGTATCAACAACAAAATCTAATAATTTGTGCCTTTTGAAGGTAATAAGAGCTTTTGTAATTTTGTTGAAGATCCGTCTTTAACTTTTAGAGTTATACTGCTGTGTTTTGGAGACTGGCTGACTGTTATACATGGCTGAGTTAGTCAGGGTTAATGAAGGGTGTCAGTTCAGACAGAATTTCTTAGGTTAGTTTAATCAGACAAGGTAAGTTATTGAAGTCCAACTATATTTGAGAAAGAAAAACCTTTTTAAACCATGGAATTTCCACGGGTCACGCTAGTGAAACAATGAATGGAGTAATGAAGGAAAATATGTAGGTAGTAATGAAGAAAAAAAAGAGAAGAAAAAAGAAGAAAATGCAGAAAGTGATGAGAAAAGTAGAGTTATGAAGGAACATTGACGGCAGTGATGAAGAATTTAGTGATGGACGTTATGGCAGAAGTAACGGAGGAAGCACTGAAAGAAATATTGAAGAATGACAGAAAGTGATGAAGTGAAAAAAGTGTTGAAGGAAGTCATGAAAGAAGTAACGAAGGGAGTAACGAAAACTATAGCACCGTAAGTAACAAAGGAGCAACATATGAAGTAACGAAAGAAGACATGAAAGATACAATGAAGGATACAAGGAATGAAGTATGAAAATAATATATTTATTTATAGTAATATTCACACAAACACAGTATTGAGTAAAGGTTTCAATTCACCTTCGCCACTTCAATTGCATAAATCGCTTCATTTTGCAATAGGTTATCTCAGTGATACACTGTTTGCCATGAAAAACCGTACCGCGTTTTCGTTTTTTTCCTGTGCCCTGTTGGCCCACTAACATGCACGTATATATTTATTAGCATCTAGGCGATTCACACTATGTAAAAGGCCTTGATGGAGACCGCTAATTACTCTTGGGGTAACACCACTTGCAAACTAAAATTAGTGACTCGGCATGTGGTACGCTAGGAGAGAGAGTGTGGATAACCGCAGAACATCCACGGTAATCGATACATTTCGGCTTCGCGAGGACGAGAGCGAGACAGTTCAACACAGACCTGCGTAGAGCTCCACTTCGATGTCTACCCAATCGTGAGTTGCCTCTTAACTGCAAGTCCCGATGTGCAACACGTTATGATCAATATAGTGCGTTGCGATTGACGGCGTGCATAACGTTAGACGAGTTGTGTTAGGAAGACAGACAGCGTTAGTTTAGATGAGGTGGGTCAGATGAGAAGAGCTGCGTTAGGTCACACAAGGGTAAGATATAGAAGCGCAGCTTAGGTTTGCTGTATTTCAGGAAGTAAAAGTACAAAGTAACCGTAGAATTTCCACGGGTCCCGCTAGTTATCATAACGTGTCATTCGTTGTGACAGTCCAACCAGCTGGGGTGAATCCGAACGTATTCTGGCTAGAGCCACGGTGTGTATGGCTACATACCCTAATAATAAAAGCAGCTTCTCAAAGTGACGCGCATCAATATGGCCGAAAACTTTATGCGTTAGAAACTACATCTATTTCATTGCGGTAGCAATTGCATGTCTCGATAGTGAGAATCAGTTGATATTGAAACTGAGGTTTTCGTCATGAGATACAACTCCTGTCACTAAATTACAGTAACGACCGAGAGATGCAATATCGTCTGCGCGCGATGTGCGTAGCCCGGGCACACCTGGTGGTCCGCAGCGCCGAGTTTTGAACTTGGCGCTCTAGGGTTATCAGGAGCATCGATTTCCTGGACAGTCTTGACGTAAGAGCAGTTTTGGCACCAACGGCCGCAGCCAGTGCAGGAGTGCCGTGCGAGTGAGACTCTGTCCAAGTCAACAGAACCAGTTTCCTTCGACACGAGTGAGTAGAGGGCAGCGCTGTGCTCCTTCTGATCATGGAAAGTATCCTGAAGTATGACAAGAATAAAGATGTGGACTTCTACGAAATTTTGGGTTGCGCTCCTTCCTCCACAGTGAGTCACGTGACGTTTGCTACTGATGTAATGTCTGTTCTGAGGTGCCGTACGGGGAGTCAGCGATAGACTTGTGCTGTGACTGACGACTCAACAAGTGGGATGGGGTCTTGCAGCGCTTCCTTGGAATATTGCTGATATTTCATGAAACTGGGACAGAGGAAAATGTAAATTATTCTTATTCAGCCAACGTCAATTACTGTTTGCTAGGTTCATTTCCATCAGATATTCGCTGGAACGTGTTCGTAAGCTGCTTGCTACCTTTTGTCTTACAATGCTAATCGCCTCAAGTTACAGGATCTTTACAATGATCAGAACCAAGCTTTATCCGCTAATTGGCTTTAAGTATAGAGCATGTAGTCATTCCCACTTATGTGTAGCAGACGCGCTCTTGTCTATTTTTGACAATGACTCCATGCGCCAACAAGCTACTGCCTGTAATTTTATAAAAATCAGGAGAATAGAGTCATGGCTTCATTAAAATTTATAATATGATATAACAAATTATCAAATTTTAAAATAATATCAAATTGGGAACGAAAGATTTACTTATACACCGGAGTACAAACTATATCATATTTAAAATTTAAAGCTAACTAGAGCACTCTGAGAGCGCATACCTCTGACAAGCAAGGCAACGGTAGCGAAAAATTCAAATTGGCTCTGAAACCATAATTTCTTCGTATAAACTCCAAAATCTAATCATTGGTGCCTTTTATTTGCAATAACAGCTTGTGCAATTTTCTTGAAGATCCGTTCATAACTTTTTGAGTTATACTGCTAACAAACGGTATAACAAACATGAGTCAAACATACAAACAAACAAACCGATCCGCGCCAAAAAACTGAATCATTTATGTCTTTTAACATTATCAACAACTCCTATAAATTCCATAAAGATCCATTATATTTGAGTTAGTGCGCTAACGAGCATAAAATTAAAACCTGAGACAAACGAACGAATGAACAAAAGGTTTTAATGAATGAACGAATGACCAAAGTAAAATTTGGTCTTTTACTCTTTGATATATACCTAACACCTCGTGTCAATTTCATAAAAATCCATCCATAACTTTTTGAGTTATAGCACTGAGAAAAATAAGGCAGACAAACAAACAAACAAACGGATCGACATATCTTCATGAAAAGTTAATCCTCTGTTCCTCCTAACATACCTAACAATCCCTGTAAATTTTGTCCAAATCGGTTCGTAACTTTTTGAGTTATCTTGGTGATAGACAGACTGATGACAAAGAGACAGACTGAGAGACAGACAAACACGACGAAAACATAACCTCCTTGGCGGAGGTAAATATTTACCTAACATCGTAATAAATGCGTGAATATATGTAGTTAGTAGAAGCAAATTTGCTGAAATATATTTCGAAAGGAGGAAGAAACTAACAGCGATAAAGATACAAGCTCCAAGTGTGCCCTGCGGTGGCGTCAATTTTTAGGAATCCTGATGATACAAAAACGAAGTTTCGCTGATATACACAGGCGTGCAGTAGTTGGAAGAGCCAGTCCGTACATGATGCCCGGGGAAGCACCTGAGTCGTGAAAAACGGTAAATCGAATCAGTGATGATGCCTTGGTCTAGCAATTTTTTTAGAAATCTATGAATTTTATCGATGAATTTAAGCGTAAGTTTGACGGGGTCGATATG
>LQNS02007216.1:7876968-7887249 GCA_001587735.2 Parhyale hawaiensis | reverse complement strand
CCATAGAACAAGACCTAACCTCAACATTATGACCTCAGCTGTACCTCTTCACTCTATCCCCGACTGACTAACTACACATCTGCTGACTGTACGGGAGCTGGCGCCCGGCCCCTGCTCACGGCTTGGTTTGTCCGCTCTTTGTGCGGGACGGACTTTTTCCCCCATGACTGTACATGTTCTTTTTCCCGCCCTATATGATGACTACAGCTGTACCACTCGTCACAACCATGCCTGACGCTTTTTCCTCCGACTGCACTCGTTTTCCTCCGCTTCCCCTACCGCTCAACGCTTATATCAGGACCCCATATCGCACCGTGGTCATTCGCCCTCTAGGTCCCACCCCGCTAGCATCAGCACAATTTAGGTCTTCTTAAATAAAAAAATTTTAGTGTTAGATATTTTTAAAAGATTTTATTAGGTTTTTGAAAATGGGATAAAACTCCCGAAACGTCAAATTTTAATATTAGCTCGTGTCGACTTTTATTTGAATTTTTGTAATTTACCATGGGATAGTGATATTTACATCTATGTACTACCATCGACCTTCGTTTCCTGAACAACCTTAAACAACCAATATTGCCTCCACCAATATCGACCTGAATCTACTAAAATCAACGGTATATTATGGTCGCCATATTTACCATATTGTTTCATCATGCATAATCGACCGTAATCTCTCATACACCACTTTTATCTACCATAATCACAACCATTATTTCCGACTGGGTAGTATCATTGACTTTGCAAATTCGTTAGATCTCGTAATTTTAAACCATATGCGGACACAACGAGCCTGTATTATATTTATAATGCAAAAATTGCTACTTTCACGGCAGGAGGAGCAGATCCAAGCGGAGTACCGCAACCGAGCGGTGTCGCTACACCCGGACAAGAACCCGGGAGATGAACAGGCCGTGGTGCGTTTCCAGCAGCTGCAGGTACTGTGATATTACAGCAGCTAACAGTGCAAATTATCTCCCTACAGTTTTATGTTCTGGAATCCTTATAGAATAAAAAGCTTTGTGTATTTATTTATTCATTCACTCACTCATTCACTCCCACTCACTTATTCATTCACTCATTCTTCACCATTTGTTCATCGTTCGTTTGTTTATCTATTTCGTGTCCGTTGTCAGGGAAATAGGTGAAAAATAGGCCAAGTTGTTGATTTTGTAATTAAGTCACACTTTCATAGCGATCGATGACCAGCTTGCAGAAGATGGTGAAAGTGGGATCCTTATCCCTTTAACTGAAGACACTTCTTACTTGAAACACTTCTTGACATCGGAACAATATGTATGCAGCTTCTTTAGTTCAATTGTATAGTTTTTTTTTCTCTCGGGTCACGACGTTTAAATTCTGCAGATGATCAACAGAGCACTCACGAGTTGATGCTTTTACACGGGCAGTAGACAACTATTTTTTCTAGCTTACACTTTCTCTGATGGAGTAGATTCCTTCGAAGGCTTCGAAGGTCAAGATTTCAGCACTTCAATGAAGCACATGTCATCAGAGACAGTATCATGACTACGATGCACCCACATTGCATATAAGCTGACTGGAGTTGCATTCAAGTTATTGCAGTGTTTTACTCAAGATTTTACTCGTGTCTCTCACTATGGAAAACGCACGTTTAGTTTAAAAAGAGGATAGGGAACGTAAAAGAGGAACAAGACAACCACTTTCAATAACGAAGACATGCTATTACTGGAGTGAGATGAGGCGGCTATACGAAATAGTGTCAAAAAATGACTTTAAGCATACAGAATGGGCTCGGAGGGAATGAGAGCTGCTGATAAGCCTGAACAGGAAAATGCGAAAACGTCAAGTCAGAGAAAAGAGGACGTAAGGATGAGAGCCCCAGAAAGGATCAATGACGAAAATGAAGAAGCAAGTCAGAGAAGAGAAGATTGCGCGCGGGCCTATATTAAGCAAAAATATCGATTATTGCGTGAGTTTTTCACGCACATGCCCGCTAGTCAAATAAGAATACAGGCGTAACGTTATGGTTATCCAGATTACATAGTTAATTATGTTTTTCTCAGTAAGACGTTTACTGTTTTTTTTATTTTTTTCAAGCTGTCGACAATCTTTGCCAAAGTCGTTTTCAAGGCAAGAAACTTTTGTCCCGAGAATTCTTGTATGCAGCTGAAGTTCATCAAAGATACTTATTCGAATTTAGAAAGATTGGTCGAAAATTATCTCACAACAATGAATTTAAAAGTGGC
Source organism: Parhyale hawaiensis (assembly GCA_001587735.2). Lineage (NCBI taxonomy): Eukaryota > Metazoa > Arthropoda > Malacostraca > Amphipoda > Hyalidae > Parhyale > Parhyale hawaiensis. Next base: position 7,885,021 of record LQNS02007216.1, on the reverse strand, counting down.
ATGTAAACTTCGGAGACACATTAGTATCTATTATAGAAGTTATGATTGAATGGTGAAAAGCTCAACTGCAAAAAACCCCTCTGTTTGTTAACATTGCTCTAGTACCTGGAAATATGTCCAATCAATTGCATGGCCTGTGTCAGGGACGTGATGATAAACTAATGAGTTAATCTATTATTTTTAAACACTAGCTTCATGTTCATTAATTATTGTTCCAACAATTATACCAGTCTCTCCAAAGTTTACTTAATCACAATCTTGACATTCTAATTTGTATACTATTGCACTCAAATGCGAAGTTTGCTTTTTTAGCTGACATAGTTTTTTTACGGATGGCATTTTCTTATATTTTTTTAATACATCCATTTCATCAGCGTGCCCTATATCAAAGGTGGTTCGGAACTCATAAATAGAGTCTTAAAGCCTTATAGCGTCCAAGTAGCTAACAAAATAACAAAATACCATCCGTAAAAAGCTATGACAGCTAAACGATAAGAAGGTCGCATTTGAGTGAAGTAGTATACAAATAAGAGCATCAAAATTGTGATTAAGTATATAAGGGAGAGACTGGTCGAAATGTTGGAACAAGAACTAATGAACATCAAGCTAATGTTTAAAAATAATAGATTAACTCATTAGTTTATAATCTCATCCAGGATACCGGCCATTCAATTCATTGGAAAATTTTCCAGGTACTAGGACAATGTTAACAAAACAGAGGCTTTTTTTTAGTCAAGCTTTTCGTCATTAAACCATAACTGCTATAATAAGTACCTACATATCTCCGAAATTTACAGGCCACTTGTAAATTCATTATTATACAATAAATTTTCGCCCAATCTTTGCAGTCTAATACTAAGAATGACCGTCGTGTGTTTATATATATATCATCTACATATAGTACGATTCAGTTCAGTTACCCTCGACAATTTACGGTAGTTTCGAGACCGGAATTTCCCGTATTCATAGGCCGTAAACGTGCGGGTGACCAACAGTTTATGGAAACCAAGACTTGCCGCGCGCATATAAAAAACTTGAGAGCATACATTATACTGCTCCCGAACGTAAACAGCGACGACGAAAAGAAACAACTTTTGATTAACACTGCCCATAAACGTCGAGGCGATTTCAACTCGCTTGTTACCAAAATTGTTAATGACAATTAGGTTCCACCTTTGAGGAGACTGCAAAACTCCTAGACGAGGTGTATGTGACCTAGGGAGAAAATCTCTTTATTCTCCAGCATGTGACTTATTCAAGCTAACATTGTTCGGAAATGATAGCATATCACTGGTCAATCCTAGAAAAGCCTGGTAAAAGTAAGTTACCAGAGGGTTGTTGATGACGTTCTTTTCTTTGGGAGGCACCAATTCCTCCCGCAGAGACGATCCCTACTATTTTTTATTTCATTTTCTTTTTACACATTTCGAGGTTTCGTGGCTTCAAGCTGATTCCTTTTCGACATAATCACCTAAAAATATTGGATCTGAATACTTCTTGTCATTAAAATAATAATAGTTCCCAATTAAANAATTAAAAAAATTATTTCACATGGCATTTTACCCCACCAACTTCTTCGAAAATGCTCCACACCAGCGTGCACGTAAGCAAGAGTGTAAAAAAGCGTTACGTGGCGATAGCTCAAAATCTTGATCTGATGGAGCATAACAAATATGATTTTTTGGATTCAGCGCATCAGATTCGTTCTCAATGAGCTGGAAAAACGCAGACAACGAATTTGTTGTTGACCACAGCGAAAGCAGAACTGTTGTTTTCGTTCTGCAATCAATATCTTGATAATTCGTTAGCTCGAATAAAATTGGTCGTTAGTACCGATTGTCCAATTTGCGAATCTCATATATTTCACGTGAGCACTCAGTGTCAATGATTCGTATTGGTAGCGATGGGACTTGAGCCTGTGGCCGCCACACCAGCTGTTAACGCCGCTGATCACCCAATAATGGAGTACTATGACATTTTTCCTGAATGTCATTATGTAACTGAATAGCTGAGATCTGTGAAAATAGTCGAGCCTGACCTTACACATAGGTATGTTACAGGAGGCAAAGGATACACTGAGTGACCCTGCACAGCGGGTTCTCTACGACAAGTGGCGTACCTGTGGCATAGCCGTACCTTTCAAGCGATGGCGCGACATGGCCCAGCGGGGACAGGTGAGATAATGTGACGGTACACTGCCATACCTTGTAAGCGGGGTCGGGACGTGCCCAGCGACCACAGGTGAGTAGGATACTATGCGGCTCCTGAGACCTCTAATTGCGCGCGACCTTTGGGACCTCGAATGCACCCGGCTTTTGAAACTCTAAATATGGTGAGGGGATTGTAGCGGACCGCATGCGTACCAGTTAACCTTAGGTGACGAAATTTTAGTATTATTTACATTTTTTGTTCTATTATTGTTTTTGTTTTATTTCCCTGACCTACATACCAGTGGAACTTTCCATGCGGGTTACCTCACAGAGCAACAGGCCTAATGGTCGGAAATACCACAGTACTCACTGATATTAGGTAAATAAAAGGAAGCTTTGCTGTTTTTTTTTTATTTGTTAGAAAACGATTTAAGCGATACTTATTTGCATTTTTACGGATTTACGGATTTTCAATGTCTCGTGAACTCATCCCATCTAGCAAATTCTACCATTGGAATCTTGAGGCTCAACAATAAGGAGAAGGTCCACGCCCCCCCCAAAAAAAACATAAGTTTTTATTTTTGGTGCAGATTTGAATGAACCTTGGTGCAGATATGTAAAATCAAGAAAGAATCTGGGTTAAACTCCAGTACGTGTTTCTCATTTTCCTAATAGAATACGAGTTATTGAAATAAAAAATTAAAAAGGGGGCTAGGAAAACTTTTCTCTCCCTACATTTTTTTTAGCTACGGAGTTGATTTTGGTATCGAAAGAATCTGGATTTAATTCTCTAATGCTCAGTGCTTTGTATTTTTCGATTTTCAAAATAGTTTTTGAATTTTTTTTTAATTCAAGTTTTTTTTTAAGTGCGCTGTTACTCGTCCTTTCATTCAAAATTCGAAAAAAAGCTTCTTTTGATACCAAGACCATGTCTGTAGTTCAAAAACTGTAGGTAATAGGTCTTGAAGGGAAAAAATATCATTTCAGGCGAGGCGGAAACGGGAAACCTGTTTGCTTTAAATAAGTAGTTTTCCATGGAGATAATTGCAAAACATACATGAGTTTATTTGACATATTGTTGGATTTTGCGCATCTTCACCAAATTTTACTCAAATCTGCACATAAATAAAAACCTTTTAATGTCGGAAAAAAGGTCTTGGATGAAGAATTTTTGCACAGATATGTAACATAAAAAAAAATAATAATAATGCGGGTTAGACTTGTGTAGTATTTCCATTGAAAACGAGTTATTGAAAGAAAACAATTTCCCGTTTTCTTTGAATAACTCGTTTTGTGTAGGGGAAACTGGGAAAAAATACATGAGTATAACCCAGATTTATTTCGATTTTACACATTTATATCAAGTTTCATGAAGATCGGCCCAAAAATGAAAATGAACTTTGAAAAAAGGCCTCGACCCCCTATTTTACCTACTTATTGTTGCACTGGCTCCCTGAAACTTCGCCTGCGTGTCCGTCTGATGTTTAGTGAAAAACAACTGATTTTGAAAATTTTAAGGTTATGGAGAGAATCCTTCCCAGCCGGCCGGCAATAGGTACACCCTCCTGGTCTCTGTCTTAGGAAATCGAACATTTGCCCATTTTTCGCTAAAAGGGAACCTAAGTGAGTTTTCGCTAATTGTTTTCTCTAATGGTTTTGACATAAAATAAAAAAGCGGGAGATTAATGGTATCGATCTTTATAAAATTTCACCACTTTGTAAGTTCAACACGAGACAGACCAATAAAATTGCTTAGCCATAAACGTGACTTTCGTTGCATAAATAGAAATATGAAAAATAAAGTTGGAAGGTTTGACGATTTTTCTAGTAACTGCTGTCACTACGGGAGATGTTCCTACTTATGAAACTTTCGTACAAGGTTAGCTGCTCCATTGCACTGTTAGCCCTTAAAAATGTTTTCAGCACCTAATAGTCACAAATTATGCTGGTTTATATCAATGAGGGGGGGTTCGTTAAGTGTAATTTTCTTGGATTAGGTGTAATTGTATGGTATAAAAGGCTTTTAAGCGTAATAGCCTACAGGTAGATGAATACGTACTCATAAGGTTAGGTAGAACTCAAGGACTGGTTCTGCTAACGTCCAATGAGCTTTTTCTCATAATGTTAGGTGAAAGGCAAGGACTGGTTCTGCTAACGATCGAAATATATGATTAAAAATTGACGTTAAGTAAGGCCAATCAATGATTGACCTTAAGTAAGGCCAAACCAAGATTGACGCTAAGTAAAAAAAAAACACTTAAAACATAAATAAATTCTTAGCTAAACGCTAAAAAACAATACAAGCACTAAAAACCCACATAAATGCATCCGCAGATTACACCTTACGTCGTTTTTAGTCAGATTCGCTTACGTTTATATATATATTTTAATCAAATCTGCATATAATAAAAAAACTTTTAATGTCGGAAAAATGGTCTTGGAGGAAGTATTTTTGTACAGATATGTAAAATAAAAAAAAAATAATGTGGGTTAGACTCATGTATTATTTCCATTGAAAACGAGTTATTTAGAGAAAACACCAGGGAAAACCTAGTGAACCGTACAAAAATACTGCGTAAAAACAACGACAAGATCCGCCTACAAATAGAAGAGGCCATACTCATCAAACTGAAACAGCCTTCTATCAACACCCAAGCGACAGGCATCGCCAGAACCTTACAGCTACTCGGAGACCAGCAACTGCAACAACGAGCGTAATCAACAGGCAGCGTAATTTCTTAGCCGATCAGCGCGCTGATTGGCTAAGCTGGTCCCGCCGCCAACAAGCATGAGGGGACCTAGCACCGCTCTTCGTGTTCCAGAGCCATAGAGGTTCTTCCAAATTCACATACAATCAGTACTGCTCGAGCTACAGTTCTATCAGCATGGAAGACCTTCTATTGCCGTCACCGCCACGACCACCACCGGCACCGCCGCAACCACCTCCACACCGCCATCACCTCCTGATGATGATTAGAGGCGTAATCGAAAAGTCGATGATACCATCGGTGGTCTACTGTACAGCACCATCAATAATCAATGTTTAAACTGTTTTCGTCAACTGGACAAACTTAATAAATGTTTAATCAATACCAATCTCTCAGTCGCCTTCAACAAAACTTGCATAGCAGAAAAGCTGCTACCGAACTACACTATATATATATATATATATATATATATATATATATATGTCGTATAGTTTGTAAGCAGCTTCTCGGTTATGCAAGCTTTATTAAAGGCAACTGAAAGATCGTTGTTGATTAGCCATTTATTTACACGCTCTAGTTGTCGGAAGCGCTTGATAAAGCTCTCGTTGCCGGTGCTTCGAAGAAGCTCGCCAATGCTGCTGTCCTCGACGTTTCGACTACGCCTGTAGTCATCACTAGGAGGCGGAGGTGGTGCTGGCGGTGGCAACGGCGACGAAGATGATGGAAGGTCTTCCATGTTTGCAAAGTTGTGGCTCGAGCAGAACTGACTTGAGGCAAGTTGGAAGATCCCTCGATAACTCTGAAACGGGCGAGCGGTGCTAGTTGTTCCTCTGCCTGGATGACAGAGAGCGAGCTACAGCCAATCAGCGCCGGCGTTTAGCAGGCCATTACGCTAGACGCTGGGACTGTTGATCGCAGAGTAACTGCAGGGTTCTTGAAGTGCCAGTTAGTAGTATATCAAATAGGCGCACCAGAACATTTCCTCGCTTCGGCTCGCAATTATTCTGATACGCCTATTTGGTATACTACTATGAGCCTTGGCGGACAATTTTTTTACCTGTAATTGAGATTATTCTATGAGATTAAACACATAATTAAATTACACAAAATGAATTACATTTGCTTTCGAACCTAATTGATACTGGCTTCGGCTCGGAATTATTTTCGCACCCGAAATCGGTATACTACTACCAAGCTTTAAGATCTACCAGCTAAAGAATTATTTCTGAAGCATATAAAATCTCAACTCCCATCAGATACTTCAGTCCCCACCCTAATAAAAATTTTCTATGGAAAACAAGGTGTGAAAGAAAATATTTTCAGGGTTACTTCTGCAAGTGATATACTTGTTACACCATGCTTCTCAGAAATAGTAGATAATACGATGTTATATGATGCATGGTGCAACAAGTATATCATAGACCAAGAGTAACCCTTTGTAGCAGAATTCAGCTTAATACATATCATATAAGAAGCCTTTTACGGGATTATTAAAGCTTCAGAGATTGCTTTCTGATGCATACACTTCATAGTGCTGTATAAATATACTCTGAGCACGAGCTGCCACTGGTGCTAGGTAGCTCATGTGCAGAGACTTGTACTTCAACTCCAGAGGTCTCGGGTTCGATTCATTCGACTGACTAACTTCAATGTTGCTTAAAAGTCCGAATCGTTAACACCTAACCACGTGGTTCCTGACGTGAAGTTTGTCTTGGACTCTACATAAATCGAGTGGCAATAGGTTTATGTACAAAAGACATACTTATTTGAGGGGGGCAACATTATCTACTGCTCTCATATTGACAGAAAATATCACAGCCTGGGGCTCAGTAGGGAAACTGAGACCTAAGGTTGAAGACAGCTAAGTAAGTCAGATGATTGCAGATGCTCCACACACTTGCACATGAACTGTGAACGATGATGCAGAAGGGGTTGTTTTTTTTTTTCTTCAAAATAAATACTGTCTATCACCAAGATAACTAAAAAATTTATGAACCGATTTGGACGAAATTTACAGAGATTAAGTATGTTAGGAGAAATAGATGATTAACTTTTGGTAAAGATCTGTCCATCCGCTTGTTTGTGCAAGATTGATTAAATCATTCACTTGACTTCGTAAAGCCTTTGCATCTTCTAAAAGATTTGATATAATTCACTGAATTTCTAAGTTTTCTATTTGCAATTTTTTTGTGTTTGCAGAGTTAATCGCTACTTCTTGCTGAACTTGATTTATATATTCTTCCATTTCTTAAAGTTAAATTTCTTTTTACTACTTATCTCGATGAACAATAACGGTTGAAAGAACTCCCTTTTTCAAACTGTAATTCAGATCCATCATAGATTACATTACATTTTCGATAATTTTTTGGTAATGTTTTTAATTTAATTATAAATAAAAAAATTTCATTTCAATATCGTGAATATATTAGGTATAATGAATGAATGAATGGGTAATTTTCTGAATATCAATCACCTGATAGATACTATTTAGCTTCATTTTTATACGCATATATCTAGAGGATGTCTACTTTTCCAAAGCTTCCACTCTACTTTCAATATTTTCTATCGCACTCTTATTTAGTAACACATCCCTATCAGTGTTAGTGGTATGCTCTTTAAAATTTTCTACATAGGATTCAAAATAAAGAAAAACTCTTTCAAGGGCTATAAATTTAGTCTGTAGGTCTTCAACACCTTCTCCCACAGAATATAATTCATTTATTTTAGTTTTCAACTCTGTAATTTGATTTCCAAAAAAAGATTATATCTTCGTTAACTGCTTCTCTTACATAATCTATCTTTTTGTTAGTTGTTTCGAAATTGGTTGAATGTACATCATCAATTTCAGCTACTCTTCCTTCAATATCTTCCGCTATTCGTTTGACTAATGTTTCAATTCTAGATTCATGATTTGCATTGATTATGGTAGCCATTGTTTGTATATCATTTCTAACGGGAAGTTTCAAATTTTCTACAGATTCATCAACGTACGTTTTGCTAGCAGCGTCATTTTCCTCGACAGGGTAAGAAATGTTTGCAAGCCTTCGATTACGCAAATCGAAGTTTCCTTGATCATCAAGGTACTTGAAACCAATTCCAGGAGGACCTCTTGTAGATGGAGTAGAAGTATTATTATTTATTCTAGAGCCAAAAATATTTACACCAGTCATTTTTATAAGATAGGATAAATATTAT
>LQNS02007216.1:7845232-7861968 GCA_001587735.2 Parhyale hawaiensis | reverse complement strand
AAATTTTTATTAGGGGAGGGACTGAAGTTGAGAGTTGAGATTTTATACGGTTCAGAAACAATATTTTAGCTGGTAGATCTTACAGTTTGGTAGTAGTATACCGATTGCGGGTGCGAAAATAATTCCGAGCCGAAGCGAGTGTCAATTAGGTTTGAAAGCAAATGTAACTAATTTTGTGTAATTTAATTATGTGTTTAATCTCATAGAAGAATCTCAATTACAGGTAAAAAAAATTGTTCGCCGAGGCTCATAGTAGTATGTATATCAAATAACGGTATCAGAATAATTGCGAGCCGAAGCGAGGAATTGTTCTGGTGCGCCTATTTGATATACTACTCCGGTTGATTGGTTGTTCATGGAAGGATGATTGACTTTGATAAGTATGGCTTTTTCAATTTGTAACCGATTTTTGTCTGCGTTCCTGCTTAGAATTTTGGTACAGTTTACCAAGATGTCTCTCGTGATTTCCTGGCCGTGGTTGTCTCTCAAGTGGTTGGCTATGGCTCCCATCCTAAGGTGCATTGTCAATTTTCTGGATAGCGTTGTTGTAATCATGCCGATATATGAATTGGTGTGGAGTTCAGACTCTCCAACGTTGCAAGAAAATTCATATACGACGTGAGTCTGCTGCAGTTCTGGTGGTGGCGGAGGACTGTTCTTCATCAATAGCTGTGCAGTTTTCTGGTTTTTGTAGCATACGATCAGTTACAGCTTCTCTTCCTTATTTCCACAAGTAACGTTGGAGTCGATGATGGAGCGGATTACGCGCTCATCTGTTTTGTAAGCTGGGGATATTTGATTTCTATAGTAGATCTCAATGACGTTTTGGTTGTTTTCTGTTTCTCCTGAATCTCTCTTTTGCATATAACTTTTGAGGGCATTGTCAAAGAACGAGTTGCTATATCCATTGTTGCTAAGTGTTTGTTTCAGTTGCATGACGGCTGTGTGAAAAAGCTCCCAAGTAGAACATATCTTGAAGGCGCGGTAAATTAGCGCTGTAACGGTGCCTATTTTATAGCGTTCGGGACACTCGCTGATTGCATTTAGGTAATTGCCCGTGTTATAGTTGGTCTCTTGTATACGGTCGTTACATAATTGTTTCCGCTTCCGTCGACTTGCACGTCCAAGAAATTGATTTTGCTGTTATTGCACAATTCGTATGTGAAGCGAAGAACAGATTTAGCTTCAAAGACTGACCGGATTTGTTGCAAGTGTTCTTCGTCTCTTACTACAAGGTAGCAGTCGTTGACGTATCGGCAGTAGATACTTGGCTTGAAGTTTTCATCTTGCAGCACTGAATTTTCAACATGGCTCATATAAAAGTTCGCGAACGTCACTCCGAGTGCTGAACCCATCGCCACCCCGTCGACCTGGCAGTACAAGCTTGCATCTGTGAGCTTGAATGGCGCCTTGGTGGTGCAACTGAGAAGTAGGCATCGCAGTATGTATCTAGCGAACGGAAGTGGGGGAACAGAATCATGATTGCAAGCTGCGTTACAAATGATGTCCACGGTGGTTTCGACAGGCACGTTGGTAAAAAGCGATTCAGCATCCAGTGATGCTATGAGTCCGTGGGGCTGGTTGGTGCGAAGGATCTGGAGAAAATCATCCGTTGACTTGTTGACACATTTTGCATCGAGGCACGGAGTAATGAGTCCGCTGAGTTCCTTTGCGGTGTGATGCGTTGGCGTCGGTACTTGGGAAATTATGGGTCTCAGAAGATTTCCATCCTTGTGCGTCTTCACTGTTCCGTATATGTATCCAGGGGAATATTCTCCACTAATGGGTTCCAGAGCTTTATTTGGTAGACCATGGTTTGCAGATTTGATGAGTTTGTTAGTGTCAATTTTTAATTGATTGGTTGGGTCTCTTGATATCCTTTTAAACTTAGTATCGCTCAGGATTTCAACTAGTTTTCTCTTATACTCAAATCTTTCCTTTATGACAAAGTTGTTTGCTTTATCGGCTTTCCTCACAATGACGTTCGGATGATTCTTGAGTTCTTGTGCGGCCTGTCTGAGCTCCTGCATTATCAGACTGTTATGCTGTGGTCGTCCTCTCTGCTTCGTTGACTCCGCTCTAAGATGGTCCCTCAAACTTGGATTAATGGTGACAGAACCTTGTTCCTGCAGGTGCAGCACAGAGTAAAACAGTATCTCTAATTCGCTTGCTTTGGCGATTTTACCAGCTTTAGGCTGATAATGACAGTTGAGGCCCAGGTTGAGTAAGTAGCGCTGTTCAGTTGTGAGCTCAATGTTCGTTAGGTTGATGAACGAGTCTTCATTGGCAGGTACACAAATCTGACCTTGATACAGGTTGTTCAGTTTATTCACGATTTTACTGGATTCCACGGCTTCGTAATGCTGCAGTAGTTCTGTCAATTTTTCCATCAAACGAGTGAGGATTGTTCGCTCCCCATTGAACAGACCTGAACCTTCAGTACTGCAACATCTGCCTGTAGAGCCGTAGCTTTCTCTTCTGCTTTCTTAACTTGCTCCTTTACAAGATTCATTCTGTAGCCTCTGGTAACAGCGAGCTCTCTTGCTGCTGGGTCGCTTGTTATAACTCTCGTATAGTTTGGAAGCAGCTTTTCGGTTATGCAAGCTTTATTAAAGACGACTGAAAGATCGTTGTTAATTAGCCATTTATTTACACGCTCTAGTTGTCGGAAGCGCTTGATAGAGCTCTCGTTGCCGGTGCTTCGAAGAAGCACCACCTCAGTCTCCTGATGATGATCAAAGGGGTAGTCAAAACGTCGAGGGCAGCATTGGCGAACGTCTTCGAAGCACCGGCAACGAGAGCTCTATCAAGCGCTTCCGACAACTAAAGCGTGTAAATAAATGTCTAATGTCTAATAATAAATGTCGCCAATATGCGAGCTTTTCTAATGCAAGAGGCCTTCCATCGCTTCAAGCTCTCGTCAAAATTCAATTCACGTTGTTTGCTGTGCTTTCGCCAGCTACCACGCAGATGTGCCACCTTTGAAGGCCAATCACGTAGGTGTTCTTTCCATGGCCGTAGGTGACGAAATTTGTTGTTATAGGAATCTGCATCATGAGAAACTTACCAAAAATACAAATTACACATTTGTCGTGGGTAGCCTCTTCAGACTAGGCATAAATATCACACCCAACTGTGGTAATACGTTGATGTTACAGCAGGAGCGATTTTGCCCAAACAACACGTCTGACAGCCACGCAGGCAATGCAGTAGTAGCCGCATTGTCGCTCTCTGATAGGACACACCACTCCTCTTTCCTGTAATAGAAGCTCCTTGATGGGGAGGGTTAGCTAGGGGTAGTCCGGTGCGTGAACTTCGGCCAGCACGTTGAGATGCCCTTACAGAGAGCCAGGGGGAAGTAAATCCCACGTAGCAAGATGCACAATTGGCACAACTAGATTCATAGATAAGGGATCTTCTCATACCAGCATGAAGCACGTCCTTGAATTTAAGAAGAGAACTGGTAGTATACTTATTAGACAAAATAATATTATTCTGAAACGGATGTTGCTCAAACTTTAAATTACCATCTTCATGAGCTCTGCCCCTAATTTATCTGACTGCGGACCAAAATATGGGAAAATAAAATACATGGTATACTGTATTTTTTCAAAAGGAGAGGATCGGCGTGAGAGAAAATTATAAAAAAATTTCAATATGGGAATTAATGAGTCCTAGTGGAAAACTATTGGCATTAAAGTACGCACTTAGAATTGTTATTCGTCATGCAAACGAAAATAGTTAGAACTCAACCTATAGGTGCGATACAAAAGGAGTTTTAGGGCATTCAACTTTAAGTTACGTGGAACATAACTAAAGAAACATGTACCTAAAACCAAAAATAAATCCTTGGGGAATACGGAAGTTTGAAAAACGAGGTCCTTACGTGTAATTCATATGTCGACTAATGAAAGTTTGTAGTCTACTTGGGTTTCACAAGTGAAATTCATGCTTGGATGCCTGGTATTGAGATAGCTCAAAAATTTAAATGCGCGGGATTTGTGCTTGAAAAGTAGAAAAGTATCATTAGTATAACGTCGATAGAAAACTGGCCTGAACTCTTGCGAGCATTGTTCTAACCAAGTCTCTTCATGGAAACGCATAAATACATTCGCAAAGGTGGAGCCTAAGGGGAGACCCATGCCAAGGCCGTCTATCTGCTGATACAGAGTTTTGTTAAAAATGAAGTAGAATTCTTCACAGCTATTTCTAACAAGTTCTTAAATAGCCTGCAAGAAAATCCTAATACAGTATCCTGTGGGAGTGGTGGCGCGCGCAGGAAAGCTTACGTGCACGCAAAATCGTCGAGAGAGACGATAGTGCTGCCGGGGCAGGAGAATCGTGCCAGACGTACGAACCCGCACCTCAGGATGGCGGTGCGTACGACATCCTTTAGTGTGGGGTGTGCACAATGAGTCGGTACGACTGTGGAACTGATTCGGCCAAGCCGATAGATTACACAAATCTTCAAAAGGATTGTGAGATGAGGAGAAAGAACTAACCTTCATTGGCATGGCAACACGGGGACATGAAGTGCCGGTGGCAGACGCCAGGGCTTGTTCGAAATTAACATTCAACAACAACAAAAACAATGGCTAAACAACTCTAATAACACAACACTTAGCCCTAGCAGTTATAACGCAAATAACAAAGCACATATAATCACTGGGTATCAGACAGGGATTGGGAAATAGCTCTAAATATTGAACTCTTACCCAGTAAAGTTCAAACTGCTCCAATTCGCACACAACTAAGGGAGAAAATGGGATGCCGGCCGCTCATCAGCTGTTGGAGCTTTAGGTTTTGCCCGTTAGATTTGGAGAATTTCCTTACAATAATGTTCTCTCACGCCGACCGTTTCCTTCTGAAGAAATACAGTATACCATGTATTTTATTTTCCGCAGTCAGATAAATTAAGAGCAGAGCTCATGAAGATATTAAACCAAAGTTTGAGCAGCATCCGCTTTAGAATTATTTTGTCTAATAAGTATACTACCGGTTCTCTTCTTAATTAAATTCAAGGACGTGCTTCCTGCTGGCATGAGAATATCCCTTATCTATGAATTTAGTTTGCCAATTGTGCATCTTGCTACGTAGGATCTACTTCCCGCTGGCTCTCTGTAAGGGCATCTGAACATGCTAGCCGAAGTTCACGTACCGGACTCCCCCTAGCTAACCCTCCCATTCAAACGTTAGACTCCATGAAGAGAGGTGGGGTACTCCCGTCAGGCTAGAAAATTTCAAAATTCTCTCCGGATTCCCGTACTTTAGTGACCTGAAAATATTTGAATCCATTTTTATTCACAAGTTGAAACCCTCCCTTAATGATATGCAAAGTTCATTTCACCTAGCAATTTTGAATTATGTTTGTTCTTCCATATTTTTGTGCGTATATATATAGTGTAGATTTTTTGCTGAAAATTGCTTGTTCTTTTTCCCGAAACAAAATCATATTCTTAACTTTCGCTGATGATAGGTGAATACCAGAAACGTCCGTTTCTACTTGAATTTTAACACTAGTATAGTAATAATAGAAATGTATTATATATTATTGGCCTTGTTGTTCATAATTAGAACGCGGTTCAAGCAACCAAAAAACTTATTACACTTCTTTCAACAGTCTCATGTCGTCCAGACCATTTTCGCCCCGATTTGGCACCACATTGGGCCAATGTGGCCCATTTTGTCCCCACCTCTATTTTTCACAATTTTCATCGTTTCAACGCCAAATCACTTCTTTTAATTCAATCTCGGGTCATCCGGGCCATTATGGCCACTAGCACCGGGTCCAATTTGGCCCCACTTTATTATCTACAATTTTTGTTCAATTTTAAGCGTTCAAAAGCCGAGCTTTTTGTCTGTGTGATCGCTACTCGAGCAGCTATACAGTATACGCTCCAAATTGTGAAAACAATTTTCAAAGATGGTTGGTGTTTCTCAAGCGCCTTTGATCATATGAGTTGTCCAGAGTCAGAGGGGCGAACCGACTAAAACAAAAAGTGGGAGAAAAGCGCGGTCAAAGTTTTGCAACTTTAATTCTATAGTATTTTTGTATGTAAACGCCTTATTATTCAATACTACATCTAATATACTAACTTTGTACCCGTTTAATCTTCTGAGACCAGAGAAAATCATCCAAATCAATTTTTAATCTGTAAAAAAAAACGAGTATAAAATTACCTACATTTCCTATTATAATAAAAATGCAACATAGACATAAAAAAACATATGTAATAAAATGCTTGCAAAAAGATAAAAATGAAGTTATAGAAAATCCATTTGCAGATTTTAATTCCTAATGCCTTTAATTGTTAGTAAAAAAACGAAAAGTTGGGATTTTTTCTTTGTTATCACTGAACTGCGAAGGTATTAATAACATTATTTAATCGTAATGCTAAAATTAAGTTGATTAGGTACTCACCATTGTGTGTAGTGGTCAAAAGGCTTGTGGTGGTGGTAGTTTCAGCATAGGTTGGAGACAGAAAACAGGCATAAATAGGTGGATGATAGAGTGAGAGGTAGATAGATAGAGAGCTGAGAGAGAGAGTTAAGAGAGAGAGAGAGAGAGGTACGGAGAAGAAGATGGTGGGGAAAGGAGGAAAGTGAGAAATATATAGATAGATAGAGAAAATGAGGTACTGACGCGAAAAAGTAACCCAAACTACACCTTCTATTACTCCTCTATAAGATCGCTTTTCGTGTTGTATCTTGTGTACACATAGAGAGGAGGGTTATGCTCTTTGTGATCCGTAGCTAACTCTAAACCGATAAAAGTGGTCGGTTCGCCCCTCTGACTCAGGACGCCTCATATTGTCTAGTGTATGAAAGGATTTCTCACATTCTTACTGAAGAAATTTCAGCTTGATCGCTTAAACGCTCTCAATGACAAATCCTAATCGAGTGTATATTAACTCACTAGGCTTGGCTTGTCCGAAACTTTAGGAAATTACACTGGTTTGTCCAGTTGAAGTGAGTTCCAAGCTTTGGCCCTTTGAACTCCAGAAACTCAATCTTACCATGTAAAATGGGGTTTTCACCCGGATCAACGTAACCGCATTGTGTCTAACATTCGCAACAATATTCAAAGTAGTGACAAAGCTGAAGCTTCTGCGTGAAGTTTCGGATAAGTCATGCCTCGAAGGCTTAATTTTGGAGCGCGATTGATTGCTGAAATTAAGCCATCGAGGCTTGCTTTGTCCAAAACTTCAGACGACGCCTTCTTCTCTGTCACTGACATCGTATTGCAAATATTAGCAGCAACACGATTACGTAGAATCTGCTTAAACTCCATTTTACAGAGCAAGGTCGAGTTTCTGGAAGTCTCAAGGGTAGCATATTAAGTGCCACCGTCTGAATCTAAATTCAGAAGGTCGAAGCTAGTGCACTTGCATGAGGTATACAACAAGTCAAGCCTATTGAGCTTAATTTCTCCACCCAATCGAACATGACCTCAGGGCACGTTCAACTGGGTGGTCAAACTCGATCTTAGCGAAGTCCACTTGGCTTCAATTGTCCAACTTCAGACAACGGTGTTTGTATTGCCACCTCGAATCGTATTGTGAATGTTAATATCTACACGATTATGCTGCACCAGCTAGAGAGTCTGGAAGTCTTTAAGGTAAAAAAAAAACACTCCTGAAATTCAATTTAGTGGATGGAAGTTGTCGCACCTGTCTGCACGACTAGACAATTTAAGTTTCGAAGGTTCGATTTGTGCTTCAGATGGATAGTGCCGTTAATCTTGCCCCTACGAATAAAGCATCATGTTTCTTTTTGTGAGTCAGTTACTATTTAAGCTGCCGATCACTCGATTCTGTTTCGTAAATGGAGTCTTCAGACGTCTCAAGCGTAATCGGACAGCTTGCAAAGCCTGTAACACGACATTAAGAGGTATACCAACGCTCTTCTCTAAAGTATCGGAAAATCAATCCGTTGCTTTTGACATGATGGCCAGATAATCTAACCCCAGTGCAACTGAGCTGTGTGGAACCTTAGAGACAGACGATGGTTTAGCCACGCTTAACCGTATTTTTAGTGCTGCCAGTAATGCTATTGTGCTTGAGACTGCAAAAAAAAATCCTTGATACGGAGCAGGATTCACTCTTCAGCCGTTTTAATGACAATCTGGAACGCGATCGAAAAAGGCGGAACTACTGTATCTGTCTGAAGCTTTCAAGAAGTCTAACCTACCAGGCTTTCTTACACTCAGATTCTCCTCGCCCAGTAAAGCGTTTGATTGTTCACCCTGGCATTTTTTCGGTATGAATGAGACAAATCCATTGATTAATAAGGGAATATAACCAAACGCGATGGGAATATTCAATCGTGTTTGTTGAAAAATGTTGATTGTGAATATAGAACAGGTCGGGAAGCGATCACATACAGAAAGAGTTTGACGTTTGAACGATTGAAGTCGATAAATCTATGTGGAAACGTCCGCAAGACCATATGGCTTTCTTGTAGCTGTTGCAGGACAAAAATAGGACGAGTTGTCCCTTGGAGCATATGAAGAGCTATGGTCCGAAGTGGTCCCGATAACACGAAATAAAGCTAAAATAATTAATTTGGTGTCGGAACGGCTCGAAACAAGGAAATTACACAAAATACAGGCGAAACCATATTTAAGCAAACTGTCCCAATGGAACACACCAGGAACTACATAATGTCCCCTATCTGGATGGGATGACGCAATATTATCAATAAGTCCCACGGCATTTGAACGTTGTACTTCGAGCAATAATGGCAGAAGATGAAGGTGGGGCGAGAATGCGCCACATTGGTCCAGTAGGCTCAATGAGGAGCTAGGGACCAAACTGGCTGAGATGACACAAGATTATGTTGAAAGAAGTCATTTGGCGCTGGAACGAGGAAAATCGGACAAGAGTTGCAGGAAATAGAGGTGGGGCCAAAATGAGCCACATTGACCCAGTGGACCCAGTGTGGCGGTAGGGGCTAAAATGGCCCGAGCGACACGATGTTTTCAACGTGGTTTTGCACGTGGTTCGTCAGCCCGGTTAGCCGCAAGGACTTCGGTGCTTCAGGCCTTGCAACTTGTGCAGTTGTAAATTATCCTTAGAGCGAACACTGAGAGGCACTGTACAGTTATGTACTCTTAGTTAATATGATTATGTGAAAATATTCTATTTTTAGCGCAGTCAGTTTCGTTTTTATGCTTGCGTCCCTAAATTAGTCATGTCAGGTGGATCTGGATTTAACAGATTACTGCCAACTAATGTTCAAAAGTTGCTTCTTTGTCGTATTACGATTTTTTTACCATTGCTGTATATCATTGCTCCTTCCAGGCGTTAAGGAACTTGGGCTTCCCTTAGCTAAGTTGTCTCAACCGATTGGCCCATGAACATACTACAATACAAGTTTCTAATGCGTTTGTGTCCTTGCACTGGTGCAGACATTCCACTGGGCGACGGCCCCCTCACCTGAGCGCATGCTGGCGTCTGCTACCCACCACCAGCAGCCCGTCGTTGAAGAGGAGCCCATACGCTTCAGAGCAGCACCTCAAGAGTGGCAGCGAGACACTTCTGAATTCTTGCGCAAATTTAGAAACTACGAAATTTGAAAGGAATTTGGAGATGCTGGAGGGCTTTACTACAGTGATGGTGACACAATTATAATTGCTTCAGATGGCTGCTACAATAACAGCGACCGACTAAGTTAAATGTCACAGATATTATTTTATATACGCTAGGCTATCACTATGACGACAACCCACAAATTAGAATAGCACATCCTTCACTACTTACGTACCTTGATGTTGACATGGCAGCCCTCCAACGATGGGTTACTGCGCCCTGCCTCCTCCACTACTACTACAGCCGACTGCACCCACAGGTAACTATGAATAATATGCTTCGTCAAGACTAAAGAGGCTCACATATGAATCAGTCGAACTTTCCCACCCAATGCCAATTAATTAAATGTACTAACTACGCGCGGGAAATATGTTTTGCGACGGGAAAGATCTTAACTTGTCACATTAAGGAAAATGAGAATTCAGCAATCTTCTATATGAGTTATTTTTTGAATCACTTCTCTCCAATTTGCCGATATCCGACTAGATGTGACCATCTTTAGCTTTAACTACTACTGAAGAACTTTTCAAATAATGAGGTAACCGATGCAACCACGCAGCTATAGTCAAACCAGCGTAACGAGTCCGATGGACGTGGCTAAGAACGAAAAGCAACTTTGCCAAATCTCACTTAAGCGCGTGGTATAACTTGTCTCAATCGATAAAATTGTATTTATATTCGAATAGTGAAAGTGCATTAGTAATAGATTAGATTTAGCACTGCTGCGTTCAATTCAGCCCCGCCCCTAATGAACTGCTTACGCTGGCTTGACTATAATAGTGATTGTTTTTGTCAATGAAAAAAAAATAATACTGAGAACCACTTGGCGACGATAATGGCTCCGATGCTTGTGGAAGCCTAACAGCACTTTAAAACGCATGTGGAACTTTGACGTAGTGGAGCTTCTCTCACATCACAAAGGACCCAAAGGTAGATCATGAGCAAGCATTATTCAAAAATCCTTATTCAAAACGTTCTTTTCCCTCATCTTCGCCTGACCTCAACCCAATGGACTATTTACTATGGTCCATCCTTGAGGCAAATAGTACTTTTGTAAGAACACACAAACACCTGGAATGTTCTTGAGCGAGCTCTTCCTCGTCCATTGGCTGAAATCGATAGAATAGTGTGCGCGCCTCGGCGTGCAGCGATTACTTCTTTTTTAGCGTTCTTCGATACGAAGCTAGGGCTATATGTGGTCACATCAAGCTAGGGCTATATGTGGTCACATCAAGCTAGGGCTATATGTGGTCACATCAAGCTAGGGCTATATGTGGTCACATCAAGCTAGGGCTATATGTGGTCACATCAAGCTAGGGCTATATGTGGTCATATCAAGCTAGGGCTATATGTGGTCACATCAAGCTAGGGCTATATGTGGTCACATCAAGCTAGGGCTATATGTGGTCACATCAAGTTGGACAACGGTGAATGCCAGAGATATCATTGTAGAATTGAATGACTTAGAAGATGTTTAAACTAAACTAAACAACTAAAAATATTCTCCGTTGCAAAAAATGTTTCCAACCCGGTACATATAATCCCAGTAAACCGTACTCTGGCATGGAAAAGTGAAGAAAAGCGCACAACGGGATGATTCGCAGACCTGTAGAGCTATACTCACGAGACTCATACGCTGAGTAACTTAATAAGAAAAGTTGGGCAGTGAGTGTCTCGGGGCTTCTGAGATGCCATCGTGCGTGCGCGAGCTCCAATGGGGTCACGCAAAACTGTTTCATATTTAAAGCTCCCACAAACCAAACGTTATAGTGACAATTTTTGAAGAAATTTAATTGGTGAAACGGGCAGAGTTAACACGAGGCAAAGGCCCTCACATGCCCTGCCAGCAGATATNTACATGGGGTCACGCAAAACTGTTTCATATTTAAAGCTCCCACAAACCAAACGTTATAGTGACAATTTTTGAAGAAATTTAATTGGTGAAACGGGCAGAGTTAACACGAGGCAAAGGCCCTCACATGCCCTGCCAGCAGAGATACGGCGCACAAATTATAAATACGCCATGCACTGGCGGAGCGAGCCCCTTCTCGTGGGAGAGGGGGGGGGGGGCATGTAGGGCTATAGCCCCCATACTGAACCAAGCCCATATAAAGCCAAGCCCCCATATTGAGCCAAATCCCCCACACTGAAACAAGCCTTCATGTTGAGCCAGGCCCCATATATTGAGCTAAGACACGACCCCTCTAGCCAACACTGTTGTTACCATTTAGCCATCATACGTCTTTGTCTGTACGGTGAAGCCCAATCTATTTTGCTATGGCCTCCTTCAGCCCCTCCCCACATGCAAGGCTTCTGCGCCACCACTGACAGTCTAAACGTTGCATTGAAAAAATGAACCATAATTTTAAAAAATCATCTAATTTGACTTCCTTTCGCACCGATGAACGATTCTTGAAAGAGTTTGTCCCACGGAACAATCTAGCTAACTAGTATGGCTACATTCATTGTTAAAAAAAACAGTCGTTTGGAATAATAAAAAACTCACAACTATGTCTGCTGGAAACACCGAGAACAAAGATCATAAAAATTACTTAAGAAAAAAGAAATCATTTCTAACTAGGACAACAATAAAATATTAAATAATTATGAAATTAACGAAAGCTCCACAACTGATGCACACTCGATTGCCTCCACTAAAGTTAAAAAATTTACAGAATTCAAATGAAGTGGGAGATAGCATTGGCTTCGGTTGGATCTAAAATAGAAAAATAATTGCGTCTAATATGTCTTCACTGCTGGCACAATGTTCGCGTGTAAAAAAATTTTGTTGGTTTTGTTAAAATCTGAAAGGTTCGAAACACAGTTCCTCTGTGTTGGGTGCACCTCACGAATAATCGCGGAGCAGTTCTTCTACTGTAAGAGCACTCGCAGCGGTCACACTTATTAAATAAATACCGTCAACACCTCGGAAGTTTCTTTCAATTATGGAATGAGCTTATATTAAACTCAATCTTGAAATTCAGGCACGGATCAAGCTGTGGAAAGTACTTGTGAATATTGCAATTATCTTTTGTTGCAGTTGTTAATAATATATGGATAAGAGTTTTACATAGCCATTAGCAGCGACCTTTGATTTATCACCGTTAGAGTGAACCAAGGAGGTTCCAATAGAGAGGAGTGCACCCTCTCTATTTATCCTACGGGAGCGTTGCGAGTAAACTTTTCCCTTAAACTGGCTGTGTGGCTTATCCAATGGGAGAGCGGCATTGCCTCACGCAGCCTATATAGGAAGGAGTCCTGAGCTCAAATTTTTATAGCCATTAACAATCGACGAAATTCCAAGTGGATGGAAGTATGTAAAGGAAACTTGCATCCTGTATACCATCTGATGATGAAAGTAACAAGGTGAGCCCTGGGATATAAATATTCAGACACGATTGTCTTTGCAAAAATATTGAAGAGCTGGCTGTCAGTATCTTCCTTAATTATATGTGCTGACCACTGCCCACTTCAGTCACTTTAAGGACTCCAAACCGCAGCTTCGATCACGTGACAAAGCCATGTGTTTACTCGCCCAGAGAGTGCTTGGGCTTGCTCCTCCCATTAGAAGCTCCTTGGAGTGAACCCAGAAATTAGCCGCTACCTTTGATTTATCACCTTGAGTAATAAAAAAAGAACCTCAAGAACTTGTTTCGGAAGACAATTATTTTAGATTTAGCAACAGAAAGTACATATGCAAGAGTTAATGGTTTAACCAGGAGTCAGCGTCCATCATTTACAGCTAATATATATGTCCTAATGAGTACGAGTCTAAACGTTTAAAGCTTCTTTGAAAAATTTCTCACTTGCATTTTACCTTCGCTATCTTGATGAGACTTGTTTTGTTCAGAGATATGTATGATAAGAAATAATTAAATGTAGTTTAACTTGTGTTACTTGAACTATTCTTGAAATCTTAACGCTTGCAGTTTTCAAAAATCACTGCTAATGGGGTGCATACAATCGGGAACGTTTGTTTTTAACAATCATTGATGAGAATAAAACAACTAGTGCGGCAATGAGATGCGTCTGTAATACGTTCAAACCAGCTGGTCTCGACATTTGCGTCATTATTGTCATGTCAAAAATAAAATCACGCCCGCCATGAGACACTCTGACCGAAGTGATTGGAAAGTAAATTTGGAAGAAAAAATCCTTTTGTTTATAATGGTGCGGTAGATCTATCATCAAAGATGAACAACATGCTCCAGATCTATCTACTATACTATGATAATTATACAGTGTTTTTTATTGGCTTCCTACCTAACATCTTGCGGTGTCCTTTAATGATTCTGTTGCGTTGCTTATATGAATAATGACGCATATGTCAAAACCAGCTTCTATGAATGCCTATTAGATGGCTTCAGTGCTGCAGTAGTCATTTTATTTTTATTCAGTAAACATGTGCTCTGCATTGTTACGTGAATGTGACTTAGTCCGGAGGGGCCACTGCCCCCCTTGCCCCGTCAGAGGGGAGTCAACAGATGCCGCAAACATAATCTAATTGGTATTTCCGAGAGCGGTAAAGATCTAAAATCCAAAGAATTGCTACAATCTATATCCAAGAACATGTACTTGAAATTCACGACCCTGCCAGTGACATGAGCATGCCGTCTTAGTTACAATCCGCTTTTTCGATTGTTGACATTCAAACGTCAGATAACTTTTTCTTACGCCAGCTCTTGTGTTCCGATTTTATGTAGGTCTTCAACTGGTCAATTCTGCCAATATGTCCCTTTTTGTCATCACCTCAATAATATTTTCTGCAATTTTCATTCGATTTTCGACGTTCAAACGACAAATGACTTCTTTAGATATAACCTTGTGTTCTTCGTATTATTTGTTTAATTACTCCCATTCTGGTACCAGCATTGTTTTTTCACTATTTTTGTTCGGCTTACACCGTTTGAGTGCGAAGCGACTTCTTGTATAATCTCGCGTCATCCGGACTATTTAAGAGATCCTTTACTCTTTGTAATTTACATTCTGACAGTTTGTTCCAATAAAGTCCCACTGCTATTTTTTGTTTTTCCCTAGTAATGAGCTGTTTGAACGAAATATTACTTTTACTAATATGTATACTGTAATACGTTCTCGTGTTATGCGGACCATTTACCACCATAGTATTCTCAATTAATCAGCGGAGCACTATGTCGAGCCTACGTAAATATAACTCATAGTTTACTAAAAAAGGATCGTAAAAATGTTTACTATCTATTCAGTTTGCTCAACGAGCGCCATTAGTTAATGTTGGATATCTCTTTAAACTTGTAGAAAATTAATTCTTTGGAAGTGTGTGCTATATAAAACTACACACAGCAACGCATTCGAAGACGGAGATGATGAAACTCGTTCTTTTGACTTACGTGTGTACTAGTCGCAAGAAAAAACTTGAGCTGAGTTCGCACGTCATTCATCCCAAAGGGTTTGATGAAGTGAACAAACACGATCTGTGAGTTAACTTTTTGTTTCTGTCTACACGAAGAAGAGACTTTCTGTCATATGAAAGGCGATGAAAGCTCACTTACGGCATCAGTTCTTTCTATTTTGGTGTATATTTTGTGTCTGTTGGAAGTCGCATTCTCCTACCATCATTTGATAGATTAGATAGGCGGCAGTAGACGGGCCAACAGGCCCATTCCCATAGAGACACCGGAATTTACGCCTCAATCCTCTATATGAGCTATTGCCATTATGTTAGCTTGATATAGATGACAGAGGAAAGAAGAAGAAAAAAAGGAAGATCTCAGCCTCAAGTAGATTATACATTCACGTAAGTGCAATTTATAGCCGTAGATCTGCGGAGCTTAAGAGTTTGATATTCCTGGTGAAGAACGTGTTCTGAGTTGTGGAAGATGTCTTTCCCAATGATTGTCAAGTCGATTTTTAAAACCGTTGACGGTCTCCGCACCGACAACGTCGGAGGGGAGTCTATTCCGAATGCTCACTATGAAATATGAAAAGAACTGCTGGCTTATGGTTGTTCTTCGGGCTTTATGCTTGGGTTTTTGGCCGTTGTTTCGCAAGCGATCATTATGGTCTCTTTCAAAAAGTCCCATTGTAGGCACATCGTTGAAGCCTGATTTCAAGTAGTACGTCTATTTCTAGAATATCTATAGCCTTGTGGATCAGAGAAACTGAAATTATTACACAGTAATCACCTGGTTTTTAATAAACATTGCGTCTTTCCTGTACTTTCAACATTTTCGGGTTTTTCTGGAGTCATGCGTGATTACAGTGGTGCTAATCATTAAACTGGCAAAAAAAATAAGCTTGAATATAAATTTGTTCAAAATTTGTGAAAGCTACAAAGGATGAAATCAGCTGTTATTAGTTTTGTTTACAGAACTTGACTGATGCAGCGCTTTGAAGAAAACGGACAAACTTCTTCCTCTTAACTGGTGCGATCGCCGCGCCTCCTTGCACAAGCTCAACGCGCGGTCTTCATCGGTTAAGGCGAACACGTTGACATAAATGGCGTGTTAATGCGTCTTTAGTGCCTGTTTTCACGCTTCCGCATTTATCAAGTGCTGCCGTTCAAAGGCCTAACGCTTTCTTTACATGACCGCTATCCAAATATAGCAGTATGCCACGAATCAACCAGTTTTCAAAGATAGTTATGGTCCGACCATTTTATCAAAGCTGTTCGGTCGTAGTCCTCTATAGCGATGCCAATTCTATGGATATTTCTGAGATTTCTGCGTATACAGGTAGTGGGCGGGGCTAAGGTTTGGGCCGAACAAGATCTCAGAAATACCTATGGACTTGGCAACGCTCTAGAAGAATTTGACCACGACCAAACTGCCTTGACAAAATGATAAGACTATAATTGATTTTACGCACCACTTCTAGTCACATTGACGTGTTTATCAAAGGATTTTTCTCATTCCTGCCTGAGAAACACAAAATCGATCATTGTAAACACTTTAATTAGCACAGCCAAACTGAGTGAAGCTAATCCCAGTAGGCTTATTTTTTTCAAAGCGTTGGACAGGTGATACAAGATTATGGGCACATTCGATTGGGCGCCGAAAGTAAGCATTCGAGGCTCGACTTGTCCAGGACTTCAAACAGAAGCTTTGGCTTTGTTACTTGAACTCGTACGGGAAGAATTAGAAGCAACGCGATTATGCTCAGTCAAAAATA
>LQNS02007216.1:7709231-7731283 GCA_001587735.2 Parhyale hawaiensis | reverse complement strand
ATAGTCTAAGTTATCACCGTTTGCACTTTCATTTTCACTTTCACTAAATTCACTGTTTGAATTAGGGACACTCTGTTCTTCTTTCCTCTTCCTATTTCTGTTATTAGTTCTACGCCCCATGTCAAATTAACTAACAGGCGATACGTGTACTTCGGGCTTCGCGGTTGTCCTCATCAGATATTATTGTGGGCCGTTCACAAAGCACTGGCGCTCGATTGTTTTATTGCCTACGACTCTATGGTCTTGACAGTTAATTGCGCTTGTACAGAGCACTGTGACAACACAACCTCACTGTATCAATTCAGTCGTAAGACGTGAAATCTCAATAAGTAAGTACAAGTGAAAATTTGAAAGAATAGAAATTAACGTGAAAATCTGAAAAAATATTCAAAAGAAACGTGAAATAAAAGCAATCGCAGTCGAACAGCATTTTAGCATCTTTTATTTTTTTAAATAAAGTAGCAAGAAAATTACAATTTTACCTGTGAATTATAACTAGCATTTCAAATTAAAAGAATGATAAAGGTAAAAATAAGTTCAAAATTCTTATGATTTATTATTTTCGTCTATTTTTTTTTAAATTACGGGACAAACATAATTTTTTTTACATGACATATAACTGAAATTTATTTAAATATCAATACTAGTAATGGAACAAGTTCTACACAATAATAAAAGTAATCGAAACTGAAAACAACAAAACATTTTTTTTATTATAGTTATGTGATTTAATGCAGTTTGAAGTAAATTAAAGCTATGTCATGAAAACTTTTCTTTAATAGATTTTGGATGAGTTCAGTATGTTTTGTGTAATTATGAGTTATAAAAAGGGTTGTGGTGGAGTCGATATTGTTTTTACTACCCCTATGGCTCCCCCCAGTATCAACGAACACTTGTCATAGGGGACATCCTGGTTTGTCTCGCAAGAGAACAAGCCGGTATCATCATGAAGTTTTACTATTCTATAACCAACACGTTTAGATCAGCTTTTTTTCTCTTTTTTTTAGCAATAGCAACAGACACCATTTCTTGAGCCTGAAGCAAAGCAACCTGGTGCCTGAGAATCTCATCAAGCTGAGAGCGACTTACCACGATCATAAATCCAGTTGTTCGAAGTAGAAGCCCTCAAACCGGACAGGAATGTTTGTTTTCGTTTAATTGTAACCTAATAAGCTTGTTCAGTGGTTCTTGTGGAGGCTTCATTGCTTTGTTCTTCAATTGCATGGATCTCGTATTCTATATTAATGCACATATTCTAATTGCTCTTTTCTTCTTTCTTCATTCAGGCGCAATTTGCCGCAAGCAAAAGGATTTGTTTCACCTCTCACCCCTAGTATAAATTCATTAAATGCGGCATAATGTAATGTAACACAACATGAAATACATCAACCATTTGCTTAGCGGATGAAACTCTACTCGGTCACACCCTCTGACGCTTCACCAACCGGTGGCGTACCGATATGGCTCCGAGGCTGCGCCAGTTTTATCAGCGGGTTTCGTGTCCAGTCATATACACATCTGCGCGCAAGACTCTACGAGCCTATGGTAGGAGCTCGTGTTCAGCTCACAACCGTCTCACGAATCTTGGGATATTTTTTAGAAAGGAGCCAACATCAAATCAACGAAGTAATTTCAAATTGATCTTTCCTCTCAGCATGAGCAAATGATAGGCAATCAATAGCAAGAGAATAGTAACTTTAAATTATAATTCGTATATGAATGTAAGTTTTCAGTTGGGTTGGATACTGCCTTCGATACAGTGACAGTATTTACATCAGTTTGATATTTGCCCTAAAGGAGGGAGGTTCTAAAACATTTTTGCTTGCATTCGAGTCATTGAAATGAAGGATCAAGCGGAGCGCTATCGGCATCTTGAGTTTCTTACTACAGAAAAGGAAAAAAAAGGAGCAAAAAGTGTCTGGAGGTGCTTCAGAACTTGTGTGCCAGAAATGGCATCTCGCTCTGGCCGGCCTGTAGAGATTGTCATCGACCAACTGAAAGCTGGGGCGTGTTGCAATCAGACGCCGGTGTTACCGTCGCAGTGTTACCCAGTGTCACCCTGTGGAGCGGTGAATGCGACGTGCGATCTCGGCGCCCCCAAGAAGTATTGCGGAATTCGCAAAATTCGTGCCTATACATTTCTGGGGTGTGTCGCAATCACGCTAAAACCGGGCTACCGCAACCTGAAAAAAGGTTACCGTAACCCGAAAAGTGGTAATGACGTTTGTGCTCGGTGACCTGCATCACCGTATTACCCATGTCGCAGTCGTCATTAGAGCTATGATTGCGACACGAGTTGCCACTGGCTGAGTAACCCAGCCAGTGCTGGTTGCGACTCACCCCTGGAGTCAACTCTTAGGCCGGCCCTAGTCCTAACTTTTTATCTCAGATTAAAATCGTTTCAAGCCATCTGGCCGTCGTGACATAAGATGCACCCCTACAGTATTTAGATACATCGTTACAATGGGCACTGTTTCCACAATTTTGGTGCATATGAGACGTTTGATCCTGCACCAGATTTCTTCGAAGCCTGCCCTTTCTTCACCTCTTTTCTATATGATTTGCACCAGTTATTATTATTTTCACCCCATAGCACAATCAGTATCAGGTAAAGTCTCCTTTAATTTTTGAAGTCATTTTTTATAGGCTGCATTTCTTTTGTCCCAATTATGATAATATTTGCACAGAATTTTCCACAAGCATTGTTCGGTTTTGTAAGTTTCAATGAATTCATACAAGTTTTTGATACTCATAATGAAGACTGTGTAAACTGACAAAATACGCGCACACTATTGCAGTCACAAACAAACCCAACATCTGCGCAGTTTTCCCCCTACACGTGAGATTTTACCCTGAAACGATAAAAATCTTACGAACCTTCAGTTAAAAAGTCCAAATGTTTCGTCTTCTCGTGCCGCTTGATCAGTTCACTTAAAACTATCAAAATCAGCGCAAATTTCCCCCCTTCACTTTAGTTTCATCGCAACGATTTATTTGATCAGTTATATCGTTCAGATAGTAAGTTAAGTAGTCTAGGGCTGGCTTTAGGCTGCAGTACGGCAACCAGGCAAATTGCGGACTTTCCCTTCCAAAACAAGAGTGGAAAATTAAGTTTGACCAGAATAACGAACTTTTTGGGTGTTTTCTCCCAACTGTAAATAGCGGCTCATTCCAGCTTTGTCGAGTATCATTTGTGCGTCTACTGTGAAACAAAAGCCTACGATAATTTACTTCTGTTTGTTTTGTCCTTTGTTCCTCAGACCTGACTTGTCCGGATACTCTAAAATCATGACCGCAAGGCACCCCTTCACCAGGCTTGTGTCTGCCTTTAGAGACAAGGTGGAGCCCTGTCAGCGCAACAGGTAAGTCTCAGTGATGATCAATTTTGCTAACAGTTTGTAAGCTATTAAACACTTGAGTCTCGCTTTCATCAAGTACTAGGGAAACCTGGATCTGGTGATCCAAAAAATCTTCCAAGCGAACAATCAGGATGTTCGAGTCAGAAAGGTTTGCAGGTCCTGCATTGACTATGTCTGAAATCTTTCTCGGTGAACCAGCGCCAGATTTCCCCCATTATCAGCAATACAAACTAAAGCACACGAGTCCAAACTTTATGAAAAAGTAAGAATGTACGCTTTGACAGTGCGTATAATCATCCTCTCTATAAAAGCTCTGAGCGAGCAGAAACGGGTGTTTGGAATTTCGTAACTTGTACAGTGGAAACTACGGCAGCACTATAAGAGCGCACAGAATCATACTAATTTTCATAAGATAGAGATAGCTATTGAAATACATCTGTATTTACACATGGATAATTTTTATAGCCCTAACATTTCATAGTTGGTTCGGTCACTATAATTGCACCGAAGTGTAAACAACTCCGCTGACATGTGGTTCGTTATGTCGAATCTTGTGTCAATGATAGAGTATTTTCAGTTTCTTTTTTTTTTTTGCTGCGGCGCATTTTAAAATGAAATCTTCTGCTGAAGCTCACCGAAATCTTCTTGTTGGAAACAAAATTGCCAAAAATGGTTAGATGCTTTAAAAATAGTGATCTCGATCTTGAAGATGAATGACGACCTGTGGCACCGACGTTGCTGTTTTACCTTTGGTTCGATCAGCTGGCTGGAGCTTCCTATGTACTACATGCGCAACTCAACCCGTACAAACCATCCGCAGTAGTCGTTTGACGTTCTTGTTCCGATCGAGAGCATATGAGTTGGCTGAGCAGCAAATTCAGTTGTTGCCAGTAAAATGGGGGAAAATATTGGCAACCGATGTAGAATGCTTCCAGTGATACGTTTGTTATTAATTTTTGAAAATAAAAGGTTACTTTAAGTGAAAAATCAGTAATAACTTATTCAAGGTCAAAATATTTGTAAATATATGGGTACATATTAAAAGTTATTAGTGCTTTCATAGAAGACGCATTGCATGTTCCCTTCATGCTTCAGGAAATGTGATGGACATAAATATATCACTGCTGGAGTGTTCAAGCCGGAATTCAAATCATTTGTTGACTTCGTTATCAAGAACATCACTGCCGCAACCAAACCAAAAGTGTCCAGCACATTATCTATAAACATCCACTGGAGGCCAATTTACCTCAGCTGTGCACCGTGCAACATTCAGTATGACTACATCGCTAAGGTGGAAACTCTCGATGACGACATAGCGTAAGTTGAAACTGCGGGTGCGTGCGATTGGGTCGCCTGAGTCGTTCTGAGCCAAGCCCACTCGACTTGACTTGTCCGAAACTTCAGACGGATGTGCTGGCTTCGACCCATTGAGTGGAGTCTCAGGCATTGACCCTTAATCGAATACCGGTGAGACTATCAAGAACTCACTCTTCCTGCATAAAATAGTTTTCGGTCAGCTCAGGCTGGGCGGAATGCATCTGATTCTGGTAACTCGGTGCAAGGAGACGAGGCCAAAGTTCCTGTCTGCAGTTCGGGAGAAGTCGAGTGAAGTGGGCTTAGCTTAAATGAAATTCGACGACCCAATCGAAAGAGCCCTACTTGTACGAATGTTTGTTTTTACTTTAGGTTTATTTTCCATTAAATAAATTAGAGCGCTACATCCGCCCAACTGTAAATCCATACGCTTAAAAAAGAAGCGCTGATGCATCAGCTGATTGTAAAATAACTACGAAATTTAAATCAAGAAACATTATCTTAGATGCTGACGTACAACGAACAGCTTTAATCCTGTTTATGTTGAATGGTGTTACTGGTGGAAGTTACGGTGATCGCTTGGGTCCACTCATGATTTTTTTTTTTAATCATAAACATTTTAAAATTCAATCTTTTTATGAGAAGGACTCCTGATTGCTCATATTCTTGAAGGATCAATGAGCATATGGCAGTGGTACGACTTGGATAAGTCAGAATGTCGGAACATGATGTATTTCTCACTATTTTACAGCTACATCCTGCCCAAACTGAATATGCCATACGACGGATTCAAGCACCAGCACGCAACAGGTTCAAGCAAAGTTACTGCCCAGTACTTAGCGGTAAGACAATATGTGTGTGTCCGAATGGCAAGAGTTGATTGAGGTGTGTAGTAATCACAGTTATCGGAGCTACAATCGTAATCCAACCGCTCATAATTTGTGTCACAGTCGCAACCCGAGAAGAGGTAACATCGATAGCGACAAGCGATGCTGTGACGCAGATGACCGCTCAAAAAAAAAAAAAAAAACTTTTATTGCTCCTCGTAGAAGGGTAATCATTTATTGATACTAGTACAGTACTGGTATACCTTGATTACCTTGATGATACTTCGGACGAGGTCCAGGTGGCGTTATGCACGCAAATCATCTTGCGCAGAAGTGATGCTGCAGTCCGTGACCAGCGGGATGGCTAACAGCGAGTTATCCCCACAGTTCACGTAGCCGCTTACAACAGGTTTATCTGGCGCTTTCTGTAAGCATGCGTCCAGTAAGATTTTAAATTTTACAGTCTCTATACCGGTGACATTTCGCATGTGACGTGGCATGTTGTTGAATAATCTCCCCCCCCCCTCCGAACCGCGAAACTATTGGAATACATTGTGGCCATTTCGTCACCACCAGTTTTGATCGGAATTCGCACGTCACAAGTGCGATCAATGCGGTCTGAGTGTCTGGCCTGGATTCGTCCATTGACGTTGACAGTAATGCTTTCTAGAATTTTCCAGACAGATATGATCGTAAAGCGCTCGAATCTCCTTTAAATGGAGTACATTTTAAGTTGAGCAAGTCTTTCGTGATAGTTTAAATCTTGCTTGCCCCGAATTTTGGCAGTAAACGATCGCTGGGTAGCCTCGAGGCGCTCTAAGTCTTTCCATTTGCTTGGCATCCAAAGAGGTGAACAGTATTCAATCCTCGGTAGTATTAGTTGTTTCCATAAGGTGAGCATTGTGTCTGCCTCTCGTGAAGAGAAAGTTCGAAGCACCCACCCATCCGCTCCACTTCTTGCCTATAGTAACAACTCGAGCCACGTGATCTTCAAAAGGAGCATTATCTTGTATTCTCTCCACAAGATCTCTTAAAATTTGCTTTCTCTCGATTTGCTCCCATCTCTCGTATTGTAGAACGTAAATTCAGTAAGGGAGAGGTTTTTTCCGTACCGTAATGGTTCAAATTTTGTTGCGTTGAAGGTCATATTGTTAACCGATGTCCAGTGAAAGATTTCGATTAAATCTAGTTGCACATTCCGTACGTGTGCCGTTGATTGTACCGCTGCTAATATCCGTGTGTCATCAGCGAACGATGATTGAACGGCAAGCGTGCATTGGTGCCCCATATCATTTATCATGATGAGAAAGAGTATTGGACCTAGCACGGTGCCCTGTGAGACTCCATCGAAGACCGGCTGTCGTTTGGACACTTTATTATTTATAATGGTAAAGTAAACTAATTAAATTAATATATCTCAGAAACAATCAGTTCAAATAAAGGAAGTAAAATAAAAGAAACTACATCACTCTGAGAGCGCATAAGGTAGCAAATAATTCAAATTTCCTCTGAACGCATAATTTTCTTTGTATAAACTCTAAAATCTAGTCATTTGTGCCTTTTGATAGTAATAACAGCTTGTGCAATTTTTTTTTAAGATCAGTTAATAACTTTTACAGTTATACAGCTAACAAATGTTATGACAAACATAAGTCAAACATTCAAACGAATAAGCCGATCTGCACCAAAATTTAATCATTCATGTTTTTTAACATTACTAACAACCCCTATAACTTTTATGAAGATCCATCCCATATTTTTTGAGTTATTGTGCTACCAAGCATAAAATTGAAAACAGTGACAAACGAACGAACAAACAAACAAACGGATCATTACCAAAATTTTAGTCATTTACTCTTTGTTACATGCCTAACAACTCGTGTTAATTTCATAAAAATCTATCCCTAACTTTTTGAGTTATGGCATTGAGAAAAATGAGCCAAAAAACGGATGAAGGTGTCTTCACCAAAAGTTAATCATCTGTTCCTCCTAACATACCTAACAATCTCTGTAAATTTCGTCCAAATCGGTTCATAACTTTTTGAGTTATTTTGGTGACAGACAAACAGGCATACATGTAGACAAACACGACTAAAACATAAATTCCTTGGTGGAGGTAATTAACAACAAGTGAATCCCGTAGCTCCGACTAAGTTATAATAATAATAATAATAATAATAATAATAATAATAATTTTATTGGAAAAAGGAATAGGTACATTTATTCACAATGCAATCTAAAAGAGTTCACAGAAATGACAGGGCAAGGTATATAATAACTGAACGTTTTCCCTTATTCCAAGCCCATAATATAGTAAAACGATTTGGGCAAGTGCTTGCTATTCTAGGTATATTTTAGCAATTCTTGACAGTACTAAAATGAACTAGATAGGAGGTCCTAGAGACCTCTCTAAGCTTAAAAACGACTCACATACCTTCATGAATACGTACTAGTAAATTTAAACTAGGTAGTAGTAGTTGTAATATTCTCCCAGTTTAAACCTCCCTAGACACAGAGTATACTGTAATCCAAAAGAGGAAGAAGGAAGGGACACAAAGAATGGCAAAGGGAAACTCGGAACCCCTGCACGATTCAACGCGCACGGGAACAGCAAGCCGGGAAAGAAGAAGAAGAACTGAACTAAGCACCATCGACAGGAGTTAGAAGATGGAAGGAAGCAAAGTGGGCACGAAAGACACGAAATGTTATGACAAACATAAGTCAAACATTCAAACGAACATGCTTATCTGCACCAAAATTTAATCATTCCAGTAAGATTGATGATTAATAAGCATACCTGCAGTAACGAGCATAAGGATCAGAACGATGCTTATGAAATAAGGAAAAGATGCTCAACTTTTTAATGGAGCGCAGAGAAAGCTCATACTTTGAACATATCTAGTAGACTTTATGTGGATTGAAATGTGAAAGCTCATTGATCCAAGCAATACCTTATTAATAAATTATGACAAGATTGATGGATAACTTAATTAGTTTGTTATGTAAGCCTCGGTTTCCGCTCATGAATAATGTCTCACAGGGGGAAAAATGGCGTATATGTGCAGTAGTATATCAATAGAAACGACGAACCCATGAACGAAAGTGTTCCCGTACAAGATCAGCCCCCATGGGAACAGTAAATCAGGAAAGATGGGAAGATCAGAGGAAAGTAAGATCAGTAGGAGTATGAATTGGGAAGGAAAGAAAGTGGACATATAAGACAGACGTCTCGAAAGCCTAGAATACTGCACCTTAGTCTTGGGTTCTGCTGCAAATTATCATCTGAGTTTGCTTGGCAGAGTGGTTCGTCGATGTGCGTTTATGCTGGATGGCGTTGTGCTTTGCGATCTGGCGCATCGTCGCACAGTTGGTGGGCTATGCTTTCTCTATAAAATATTTAATTAATTACTGTACTCATCCACAGCCGGTTTTTCTTCCGAAGCCATTTCCTCGGGCGCGCATACTCGGCGTATTGGTGTTCTTCGTGAGTTTGTCCTGGAACCGGAACGATGTCGTACAAGCCAGTAGTCTCGTTCGTTCGTTCCATCAAGTGTGGATAGATAAATAGAAACAAACCTTTTCCCTTCTGGTGAATTAATATTGTTATTATCATTATTAAAACTTCACACCCGGGCCGCCACGGACCGGTAGTACAACCCAAATAAAGCAGTTTTCAACACCGGGAAGCCAGAAACGCTGCTAAAGAGAATCCAACAAAAAACCATTAGCTGCTGACACAAACACCTGAAGGCCAACACGACCGAAAAGCCGATGCCCCCCAGTGATATCCAAACCCCAACAGATTAGGGCACAAAGCACCGACTGAACTGACGAGTTCTGTATCTAACACTCTCTAAAGGGAAAGTGTGCGCGTCAACGTCAGCACGTGTAATCCTCCTTGAGACCATGAGGGCTGGGATTGATGATTACAACCAATGTCTTTCATTGTTATAAACCGTATAAAACACACAGATTCCAGCAACCTCTCTCCTATGGAACAGGTTCACCAGATCATTTTCGGCACACAGCCTGCTGGCTGTACTTACAAGTCGGTCCAATAGACGCAAGTGACTGTCAGCAGCTGAAGCCTAGACCGGTAAGCAAAACACCAACACAGACAGCAAGAAAGCATAAAAGCATCTGCAGATAATTTCCCCGTCACCAAACACAGAATTCTCCTTACGCAAGAGCCCAATCTTACTGGAAGCACGAGACACCTATCGCCTAATATGCGATTCAAAAGTAAGCTTCTTATCAAAGACAACACCGAGAATCTCCAAGGATCTAGACTCCTGAAGCAAAGCGTCATCTATCTTCAGATATGGATGTTGTGGTAAAGGAGTCCGAGACCGACTGATAATCATCAACTTGGTCTTACTGGCATTCAGCTTTATACTCCAGGCCTGAGCACCATGCATAAATGTGCGACAGATCCCTATTCAGAGACTCTGCGTCATCATTACGCGTGCTGGGGCAGGTATCACTGCCATCAAAGTGGAATCGTCGGCATAGTTGATCATAGTGTTTTCTAGCGAAGAGGGCATATCACTAGTATATAGAATGAACAGCAGCGGGCCAAGTATGCTACCCTTAGGGATGCCAGACTCCACTGCGACGGAGGCACTCAAAACGCCGTCAACACACTCTGCATTCGCTCAGAAAGAAAATCACGAATGATCGAAGGAATCCTAACACCCACACCAAACGACTCCAACTTGTATAATAAACCCCTGTGGATGATCCTGTCAAACACCGCGCTGAAGTCCAATTGTACCAGGCGTGCCTCAGCTGACCAGCAGGCAGCCAACCCGTATCCTCAGCAAAAAGTCCAAGCTTAAAAGTCACCAATTTCTCGAACATCTTCGACAAAATGGGCGTCGGCGTAATAGGTCGGTTGTTGGCGACATGGAGCGACACTGGACTCCCAGTATCCCAACAACGGGGAAAATTCCCTAGCCGTATCAGACGCCGGAAGATCACTCCAAGCTTAGAGGCGAGAACGTCAGCAAGCTGCATATAAAACAGGGGAAACATACCCACCGGGTCCACACTTCCATAAGGATCATGAACCTCAAGCAGCACCTCGATAGTAGCAGATCTGAACGCCAAAGAGGTTAAACGAGGTTCAGGGTGACATCCACATCTCTGCTCTGCTTGAAATCAAATCAAAGCAAAGAAACAAAACCAAAGGAAGAGTGTTTGCCATTTTAACCTTCCAAAGCAATGGATGTTTTTAATTATTACTTCGTTTTCCTTGAAAGCAATAGAAAAACTTGTTTTAGGGTTATCTTGAGTATATTACGCTGAAATCATACCATGCATCGGTAAAATTAAAGGAACATGTCGGTCACTCGTCCGGACTAGTGTTGTGCTCTGTTTACATAGTGTCATCACTGTCTTGTCAAATGAATCGCATATACCCTGTTAAATAATTAGTTGACCCAGTTTCATACTTTACAAGGTAGGACATCGCTGAAGATCGCGAATGACAGATCCATAAGATTTACTTCTAAGGATACTTATCTTGTAAATGTTAGGAGCGGAGCATACGACAGGTTTTGATAGCGACATCACAGCTTGGTTAACATTTTGCAATCTATCTCCTGAAAATTTGTTCGATTGGAACACGCCCAAATCGGTCTAAAAATTCAGGTCAATCACACTTGAATATTCAACAGCGATGTCCCAATCGAACACACCTTCAATGAAATTCAGTAGAAGCCCCACATTTCTAAAAAGAGAATCATGTGGCCAAAAATAAATTTACTTTTGAACACGTGGCATGGACTGAAGGAAACTCTTGTCCTAGCTTACACGGCCCTTATTATGTCTATTATCATTTACGGAGCTCCAATATGGTACCCTTAGTGTCCTCCCCTCCTCCATCCTAAATTACAATTTGTCCAGAACTCTCTCCTGCTGTAGCCACTGGCCCCCACCTCAGGGCATCCTGCGACCATCTCTTTCAGAAAACCCGGCTGCTTCCTGCTAGGAGTCCCTCAATCTTCTGAGCAGCCACTATCTTCTTCAAGCCTTAGTCACCCGGCCAGCTAGCCCACAATACGGTAAAGGAGAGCGTCACATCAGGCACACTCACACATCAAAATGCCCGCCGTCGGTTTCGCGCTTGCTTGATAGCGGGATCATCCCTACCGCCTCTGTAGAATGCCATGGCCACGGCTCACGTAGAGGTGGTGGAATCTGCCATCAGGGGCTTGAAAGCCAACAGCANGTCACATCAGGCACACCCACACATCAAAATGCCCGCCGTCGGTTTCGCGCTTGCTTGATAGCGGGATCATCCCTACCGCCTCTGTAGAATGCCATGGCCACGGCTCACGTAGAGGTGGTGGAATCTGCCATCAAGGGCTTGAAAGCCAACAGCACCCCTCCCCCTCTCACTTCCCAAACAAAATAGTATAACCCCTGCGCTTTCCGCACTGCGCTTTCGTAGCTGCAGTCGGGGCCCTCGCCTCCCACAAGCACAGGATCTCCATTCTATCCTCTCCGAGAGGCGGATGAGCAAACAGTCTCTCATCTGCTTGCCTGTAGCTCTCTGTTGACGTCCCTCACCCCTTTGAACCTCTGAGTGGACCCCCTTTTTTCCCATCCTTCTTTCGACTATCTTCCTCCCCTTCCCCGCCCTTCTCCGGAACCCTCCACCGGATGGGAATCGCAGTTAGTTGTAATTACAACATTGTACCCCATACCATGGTAATCTTCTCCACCTTCTAGAGATAAAACAGTACACCTGGAACGAAATTCTCTATTTTTCGACTATCTGCCTGTCATCACTGCCTAGACTACTGTACTTGCTTTATTCACTAACGACGACTCTTCGCCAGGATAACGCGTAACAATCCTCATGCTTTTTGACGAACTGCAAACGACGCGTTAAACGATTGGATTCTTTCGTCGATTCATCGGTTTGCGTCTTGCATTACAGGATCTCAACCTATTCTTTATTCTAGAAGCAGACATTTTCCTACAAGGTAACAATGTTTTTGAATTTCAATAGCAGTTTCAAATTTAATGCTTTAGCTTTTCAAAACGCGATCTTCCCTGTGCGATGTTGCCCTAGGACGGCCTGATTTGGGGCAATCTCGACCACTGCCAGTTTTCTGATATCTGTGCGCTGTCAGTCATTTTCTTACTATCACTAAGAGAAAGGCAAGGCATTTCGGAAAATATCTAAATTTACGAAATATACTAAGGATAAAGGACGCTTTAGATTAGGCAGCAAAATTAAGCTTTTGATGCTTAACTTGTCCGAATCTTCAGACAGGTTCTCTGGCTTTGTCTTGTTGATCCAAGCTTTAGACGCTGACTCTTAGGGGAATCACCCCAAGCGTTAGGCTTATCTCTTTATTCATTGTTCTATTGCAACGAAATTTGCACTCAGTATGTCAAGTATAATAAAAAAATAATGGCTTTTGCTCCCGCATATTTTTCCGTTTTTTCTTCGTGATTTTTTTGTCGTTTAATTTCATGGTAAACTCACGCATTTCTATTAGTTTACTGAAAACGCTTCATCTCATTCAATATTGTTGCTACAAGAGTTCAATTGCTATAAAAATTGCATTTTAGTTTTTAAATTTCTCCTCTGATTTTTTCCAAATATCTAATTTTTATATGCTCGTTTTTACCTCAATTTTTCAAATTCATCTCTCCAAAACTGCAAAATCAGGTCGAACAGCGAAAACATAAGAACAGACTTTCATAGCTATTGAATTCCTTTTTCCAAAACTGTCTTTATTTTTCTCTTAGCATGAATATTGAATGAGATGAAACGTTCTAATGCGGGAAAACTAAAATTTTTCGGAAGCGAAAAAATAAAAATGAAAGTTTTTACATGTATCTGTTGTTTATATTTGTCCTATCATGTTGAAATGTCTTTGATAATCAAATAAGGTGTTTCCATAAACAAAATAATTAAAATTAAGAATATCTAAAAATTATGACGTCATACGTATGGATGTGTGACTTGACATATAAATATGACATTATGCGTTTTATAGTCCATTTGCAATGAAATTTGTAGATTATATGTAAAATCCACAATAGAAGCGCTTTTCTTCAATGAAAATGTCCCATTTTCATTTTTGAATAATATATAATATACTCAAAAGCTATAAATCAATTCTTCTAGCAAAATCGGATAAGCAGAAGATTTAATGAAAATATATGAGCCACCCCTAAAAAAATTAAAATTAACGGAAAACGAAGAAAAAAAGGAGAAAAAAAATTATGGAGAATGTTTTATTTTCGATTTTACATATAATTACAAAGTTTCAGCCAAATTGGTCGACTTTCTAAACTTACATCTCCCCCCCCCCTAGGGGAACTTTACTAAACATATAAAGGTGTTCCAACGAGCCCAGGGCCAAATTTTTTAGCCACAGGTCCTTCTTCATCCAAGGATCGAATTTCACTAAAAAAATGAAAATGCATAATTTTGCCAATTTTTGCTTGGGGGGTCCCCTTAATCAGTTACCTATGAGACTTCCATGAACTTACAATAGTCTTTCTCCATACAATGGATATTTCAGTCGGCTGAACATAATTGGGCTGCTTCTAGCACTTGCAAGGCAATTCAAAGTGACAACGCTAAAGTTCCTGTTTCGATTTCCAGATGTACAAAATATGAGGGAGAAAATGGTAGCTAGGTTTATAAGGCCTGCATCCTCTATATTTTGTCAAGAAAATTTTAGGGCCAAGGAATATTTAAGTACGGTCCGTTTCTGGAGACCTGTATGGTAAATGCCCTTGAAATCAAGAAATTTTTAGAAACCTCTTTGGTTAATATCAAATTAATCAACTTTATTAAATTTTCAACCAAATCGCTTAATTTAGACCCTTTTCAATGGGACTACTGCTCAGACCAACCTCGGCTTGACAACCTACTTTGAAGGAGAATTAATGACGCCAAAAAATCTTTCAGTTCGTTATTGGTAGCAAGATAAAAGGAACATAAAGAGACGTTGAGGTTCGCAGTGATAGAGGGGCGCGGGTTATGCCGAGCACTGCAGCGCCGGCCAGTCGTCCCCTGGTCCAATCCTGCACGAACAGAAAGCTTCCGCTACAATGATCCGTAATATTAAGAACATGGAGTCCTCGGCCAGGGGTAGCAAATGCAGCGAATGGTTATAGAATTTAAGATTCTCATATATTGCTATTCCCTTAAAAATACTCGTTTCAGCAACCCGAAGGATTTAAATCTGAACTAATTTTAATTTAAATAGCGAAAGACAAAGTATATGGCAAACCCAAGGGAGAGCACCGATTTACTATACGGGTTTTCCGCACTGTTATAGTTTTACCACTAAATCAGTCGCTAAATAGCAATGCAAATTCCGCACATGTTCCCGTGCAAAAGGTGACAACGCTTTATTGCTTCAAGGGACAGCATAGTACGATCTGAACTCAAATTATATAACTTAAAGTAGATTAAATTATACCACTTTATACGAGCTAGTAAAGTACTCTGGAAAGAATCTGAATCGATAGCTTTAAGCGTGATGCGTAAATATTTATATGTTAAGGTTGAACGTAACACATTACAATTGCACGGATCCAGCCCTACGGAATCTCCATCCTAATGGAATGGCTGCTGCCAGAAACACTGCACTATGGTAGCCTGTGGCACGCTAGACAGGTTCCTTACCTCGAGGTCAGAAGGACTGATGCGGGGTCCGTTGCAAAGCGTCCCGTCTTCGGAGTTAATCCGCGAGATGTTGAACGGAGGCACGACCAGGCCGGCACCAACCAGGCCCGAGAGAATTACGACAGTCAGGTAATGGATCCAACGTCCGAGCAGGCACAGCGCCAGTGTGGGAACGCCACAACTCGACAAGAGAGAGCAAGGGTTAGCCCATCCGATGAGCAAATACGCTACTAAGACAGAAGCGTCTGGCAGGTGCGGGGTCGGTAAGAAGTCTGCCGTCGATCGGCAAGAGGGGCCGCAGGTTGACGAGTACCCGCGGTCACAGCTAAGGTATTGAACACTACCGCATATGCCACAGGCGTACGACAGCGATCCGCGCAATTGAAACTGAAATGCCAGACGCTGCACTGCTTCACATAGTTTTTTGTACACCAGACTAGTCTAGTCAAGTGCACTTGGCTTACATCGACTTCGACGACCCAATCAAACGCACCGGAAACTGAATGCAGTGGAATAACTGATAACACAATTGGAGATACCGTATTACCTAAAGTACGAAAATTTACTGCAATAATGTTTAATTCTCAACTGTGGAGTTCCAAAGTATTGTGCCAATAAGTTGTGCCCAGTTTTAAAGGAAATATCTGTTCGAGCATCATCGGAATTTGTATATTGGGAACAGACATTGGAAACTGACGTGACGAT
This sequence comes from Parhyale hawaiensis, assembly GCA_001587735.2. Taxonomy (NCBI): domain Eukaryota; kingdom Metazoa; phylum Arthropoda; class Malacostraca; order Amphipoda; family Hyalidae; genus Parhyale; species Parhyale hawaiensis. Next base: position 7,715,414 of record LQNS02007216.1, on the reverse strand, counting down.
GAATTTATTCTCTATGTTTATTACGATCAGTAACCTAAAACTTACAGTATTAAACAACTCAAAGAAATAGTACCAGTGTAGAGATTTTTAATTTTCACCTACACACATCATCATCATTTAATTAATAATAGAATTTTTTTCTATCTAAGCCCATGGATATGTTAGTGATGTTAAGTAGTCCTGGACTCCGAGTTGCGTTCAGGGTACGAGAACAGATTAATAAATAAATTAATTTTTAACGGTGCAAGACATTGAAAAGCTTGGGAGCCACTGGTTTAAAGAGTACTGCATGTAACATCCATTCTTCAAGCTCGTAAAAACCTCCTACTTTTAACAAAGACAACAATACGTTTCAATGGAAGAGAATGCAGCCTCCATGACAGAGCTCGGATATTAACGTTGGCGGAGCACAAGTGCATTCAACTATTAAGATCGCCCAATGTTGCCATTATGTGAACACTGGTTTATTTTGCACCCATTGGTTTTTACCAACGAAGCACGACAGGGTGGCTACAGTTACCAGCGTAGCCTAATTTCAACCTATCTGTTTCGTACAAACGTGAAAGTAAATGGACAAATAAATTAGCGAAAACATAAGCAGATAAAAGAACTAATTTTAGGGTAATTATTTACTAGTATTGAGTCGACCTAATTAAAATTCTTTAACGTTTCGGGATAAATGATCCCATCATCAGAAAATCTAAAATGCCTATAACCTATAAAAATAAAAGAATTTCTTTATTTATAAATCGGGAAAGGGAGCATGGGTGTTGTTTGGGGGAAGTCTGAAATGCGAATGAGAAGAGCTACGCAGAGGGGCCAGATGTCAACTCCTGTACAGTCAGCAGATGTGAGGCTAGGTATGGACGGTGTGGAGAGGTACAGCTGAGGTCATAATATTAAGACTAGGTTTTGTACTATGGATGTGGAGAGACTCTAATGTTGTAAGTTCGATTCGGCTGGAAGAGTCTATGATTGAGAAGTTGTTCCTGCTGATGGGATGGTTGTTTTGCTCGGCATGCAGGCGAGGGCCTGAATGTGAGGGTTTCGCAAGTGGTAAGCCGATTCGATTGGATACAACTGAATGTTGGTCAATGCGGGCTTTGAAGTGTTGTCCAATGCTATCGATATAAGGAGCGCTGCAGTCCTGGCATTGGTAAAGGTAGATAACACTGGACTGTAGTGGTGTGGGAGTTTGTCTTTAAATTTGAAGTAGGACCCTAGGGTAAATGTGTTTTTGTAGGAGAATTTGAAGTTTATATGTGGGTACGCTTCAGAGAGGAACGCTTTCAAAGAGTTTACTGCACTGACGGAGGTTTCGTTGTAGTATGGAAGTGAGTGGAAGAAGTCCAATTTACGGACTGAGGGTTTGTTAATGCCGGAATCGAACAGTTTGTACAGGAATAATTTGCAGTAGTGGTCCAGGAGTTGGTGTGGGTAGCCATTATTTTTGAAGAATGTTCGGAGAAAGTCGACTTCGTTTAGAAATGCAAAGTAGGACGAAGACAAATTGTATGCTCGGAATAGTAAGGTTTTTATTGCAGCAATTTTAAATTGATCATAGCAGTGACTGAAGAAACTGGTTTCGAGGCCTGAAAATGTCGATTTTCTATAAACTCCAGTGGTTAATGTGGAGTCTTGGTTAGTTACTAGGACATCTAAAAATGCTAAAGAATTATTTGATTGGTTTTCGGCGGTGAACTAGATGTTCGGATGCTTGCTATTCAATTATTGCAAAAATAAATCGGAATCTGTTTGATTGTTGAATATGAGGAAAGTGTCATCTACGTAACGATTATAGTGGATCGGTTTGAAGTGATTTGGGCAGTCGTTGAGCCAGAGAGTTTCATGATGGCAGAGACAGATATTTGCTAGAGAGGGGCTAAGTGTGGAGCCCATAGAAACTCCCTCTATTTGCTTGTACAGTCTATTATTAAACATGAAGAAGGAATCGTTAATGGCAAGACTAAGGAGGGTTCTGAACTTAGTTTTATCCATGTTGTGGAATAGGTCAGTGCCATCAAAGGCTTCGCTGCAGATAATATCTATTGTTTCGTTTCCCTTTTTTTCCCATTTTCCCATTTTTTCATGGCTTGACCCTTAAACTATAGAATTGACCTCCGTTGACAAATATTCTCTTCTTTTTAATTTTTCTCAAGTACAAACCCGGCGTACGAATATTTCCCACACGAGTATTTTGCAATATTCGCTGCGAAGATCACAACCAATTTTGGAACGTTGACACGCTGCACAATTTTCTCGGTAGAATTATTACAGACTTTCCGATGATAACATCGCAACCCGTCGTACGATTATTCCGTGGAATTATATACGGACATAATGCAGATCGTCTCAAAATGGAGAATTGAATTCACTCCCGATGCCCCTGCAGAATCTTTCAAGACGTAGAGAAGATTATATCAGAATGGAGAATTAAATAATTTTGTTGCTCTCTCTTTCAAGAGTTATTTAAAGTCGCCGCGAGAACTCGTGACATGTGAACGTTATAAATCATCAATTCACGGCTTTACAACACTTTGACGGCAGAATACCGAAGCCAATCCCAGACAAGAGCCTTATTCACGGCGTAAAAGAACCACCGTAAGTAGTTTGAAGACTTCCGAATGATGTATTGCGGAAACAGATTCGCGTCCATTTCAAAGATAAGCACTGGCACTGCGTGCTTTTTTTTAACAAGCACACTGATTGGCGCAAAAGGCGAAGCCCTGTCGTCTCATAGAAGGCTGACATTACGTTAGCATTGATGGTGTCTGTGATGCAAAAAGTGCAGTTGCGTGCTGTCTCAAAGCACTTGANGCTAGAGGCCCATACCCAGAGAGGAGCCAAAACAATTCCGTTTGCAGCACGGATCGGAATCGGGGGAATCAAACGCGAGTCCCACTGACACAGAGAGGGCACAGACACGTGCCTCCTGAAGGATAGAAGCACTGTGTAACTTCCACTAACTCCTTCAAACTCAGACTGACTACCCTCTTCGAACCAGACCTAAGTGTGAACCTGCAAGCTTTTCCCCGATAAATATTTTTTTTTAACCGTTTCCTAGCTCAACAAATTCTGAACAACAGTCTCCCACATCTTGAGTTGAAACAATACACCCTTCTTACGAAGGCCAACAAAGACCCTCTCAAAACCGTTGGTTGCTCGCTGGGAACATATAAACATAGTACGTCATTATCTTGTACCTCCTAACACCCCAGAGCAGCTGTGCTGTCGTACCTATATCTCACTGTCATATACTGCACTAAAGCCTAAATGTTTTAGAGTTTAATACTCGCGTTCACTTAAAGAAAGGAAGATACTTTTGAAAACTTTGTTGGAAATACCATAGCCGTACCCCGTGGTGTAATTGTTTTTGTAAAATTTAGATTTACAGCGTTTTTAATTTTTATTCCGTAAAACACTTTTTTGCTGTAAAAATATCAAAAATTAGATTTACAGCGTTTTTAATTTTTATTCCGAAAAACACTTTTTTGCTGTAAAAATATCAAATTTGAACAGACTCTAATGAAAGTTTGTAGCAAAGTAAATCTTTTAATCCTCTATGCGCACATGTTGTCAAAATTTGAAAAATTGTAAAATAACCGTGAAAATGACGCTCAAATTCAAAAATGGCTACATAAATTAAGAGTCACACTCATGAAAAACGAGAGACCTAAGATGAAAGCCTATTTCAAGACCTTTAAGAAAATGTAACGCATGACAATCAATAATCACAATAATTGCAATTGCTAGGAGGAAAGCTGATATAAGTTCACCAGGATTGACGCGCACCCGCATGTTGCCCTGTCACTGCACAAGATAGGCATGGCTTGACGAACGTCAGTGCTGTGGTAAGTGGGTTTTACTTCGGTTGAGTATGATTTTTGGATAAAACATAGTTGTATGATTTAAAGTTATTACACTTGGTGAAATTTACATACATTATGTTTTTAGATCATAATCAAATGATTAGAAAATCACAGCCTAAATCTCGTCTAGGTACGTATTCTCTTGTTTCGTCACTTGCTTGAGTAATCACAGCTTCAAACCCTAATGAAGTTCATTGTATTTCCAACGGTGTCGCCAATATTCAAAAGAAAGTAGTGTTTGTAAGAAATGAAGATATAACGAAAAGTTTCTTGAAATAAATTGTGTGAGTAATTTCACACGACAAAATTAAGCTTTTAAAGTTTACAGACAGCAACAAATTATAAGCTTGGAAGAAAGGTTTTTCCGCTAGACGATTGGTTTGCTAATTATTTCGTTTATGGACTTCATAGGGTTAAGAGTTACACAAGTTTAGTGTAACACTGCCAACTGCCCTGTCAGTGTAAAACCAGTCAGCGTAAAACCAACTTACCGCAGCAGTGACGTTCATCTAGCCTTGCCCATCTGGTGCAATGACAGGGCAAAGCAATAAGCGGGTGCCCGTCAATACTGGTGAACTTATACAGTTTTCCTCCGGCCAAATGGACTTGATCTGATTATTTTTTGTCATGCATTATTGAAATTGAAATAGGCTGTCATCGTATTCTCGTTTAACACGAGTGTGACAATTGTGTAGCCTATTTTGAATTTGAACGTCATTTTCCCAGTTATTTTACTCAATTTTAAAATTTCGACAGCATGTGCGCATTAAGCATCGAAAGATTTACTTTGCTATAAATTTTCATCAAAATCGCTTAAAAAATGAATTTATTTACAGCAAAAAATGTTTTTCGGAATAAATATGAAAAACGCTGTAGCTTTTTTTAACTGAATTTTTCAAAAAAAGCACCCCAGGATAAGACTATGATGACTACTTGTTGTTGAAATCGTTGCACTGAATTTTTCAACACCCTGTATATTAAAAAAAAACATAAACCGATCATGCAAGTCTCATACATCTACCAATTATGCTATTTTATTTGTTAGTGTACCATAGTATGGGTAACTCAAAATAAAATTACCCCGCCCATAAGAAGTTCCCTATTTCAATCATTTTGTCACATTCAAATTAATAGAAGTTATCAATGTGTATTGACCATTGCTGTTGTCGTTCATTTATATACTCGAATAAAACCCGTTGATATTCAATACACTGGAAGGTACGGCTGACCACCTGCTAAGAATGTTCCAGCTATTTCAGATTACTCCAGCTTTGTGCGCCGTTAGAGTCAAATGGAGTACTAAGGAGCACTTTAGAACCTTCATAGCGTTTGGAGCACTATGGAGCATTAAGAGCGCTAGTAGTGCATAATATAGCGAGATAGTCGTTTATGCAGGTAACCTACCCTCGCGGCTCCCCTCGCGCGTGAGCATCCGGTTCATAACGGCCGATGCAATACCGGTTTAGCAGGAGTCAGGGGGAAGGCGCAAACCGGAAGTGGGCGGGGCCTGGGAAACCAGAAAAGGCGGCGCGATGACCCAGCGGCGCGAGGGGAACCTACCCTCAGAAACGGCTATCTCAGTGTTCTATGCACTACTAGCGCTAGTAGCATTTTACGTATAAATGCTCCAATGTCCTATCTCTAGTCATCACAAATTCTTCGCTGTCATTATTGACAGTGCGGGGTCGCAGGTATAGGATTTATGAGGGATATAAAGCAGCCATCTAGCAGCATAGCGAGACTTAGCTGAGCTAAACCCCCTACGCTTGACTTCTCTGGTACTTCGGGCAGGTTCGTTAGTTTTGTCTCTTTGGATAATTGTAGAGAGTAACCCTTAACTGGTTACTCTTGAAATGGCCGAAAGTTCAACCCTACTCGAAAAAATAAAGCTTACGAACGTCGTAAGCGTAACGTGTTCGTTTCTAATACCACAAGTACGCGACAAATATAACTTCGCGCCTTTAGCTTTACGCACCTTCGTCGTGCCAATCGATAACGCTAAGCAAGTAGGAAAGTTTGTAGAACTCTGCGGAATTAACAAGACTCACCAATACCCTCTAACTTACGTATACATGCCTCACACCACCTCGCACCCATCTATAAATTTACCAGCCAAAACTAACTTTTCAGTTCTCCGATTCCTAGCTCGCTTCGCTCTCCGCCAGCTTCATTGTTTAACTGTCACTGTAATCGCCGTTGCGATCACATTGTAGGCCTCAAACTGTACATGCCCCGTATGGGCAATGCTTGGGGCTCAGGTTTTATACTGAACAATGAGTTAAAATTGTCACATTTGTTGATCAACAGGTTTATG
>LQNS02007216.1:7628924-7642273 GCA_001587735.2 Parhyale hawaiensis | reverse complement strand
CAGTACTTGCAATGTTTACATATGACGTAGGCAGTCTTCTTCTTCTTCGGAAACGCAAGAAAATGGGGTTACTGAAGATTTAAATTACAATATTTGAAAAGTGTCCCTTAATTCTGCTCTCACTAAATTCATAATTATAAGTTAAATATACGTAACTTTTTTCTTATCCTTCGGATCGTAGCAAATTCTTAGCATATTATTAGGTATCCCAATACCTCTTTTTTGTTAAAATTTCAGCGTTGAACCTTTTATAGTTTTTGAGATATGAATTTTTTTTATTTTTGTCCCTTAATTATGCTCGCAACTGTACACCTTGCAGTTGTCGAGATGATTCTGCTGCATGGCATGTGAACTACGGAAGTTATGCCTCCTACTACATGAGAACCGTGTATTATCTATCTAGTTGATTACTGGAAGTCTGCCTTAGAACGCCTCGTGGCGTATGACCATCATCCGCGGTGGGAGCAAGTTCAACGAAGTCATTTTTGATGGCCAGCTAATACTAGTTTCTCGTATGGATGCTGTGTTCAACAATGCTGGTGCTGGGCTCACCTACACTCTTATTAAAACATAGGAAACTAGAGCACTCTGAGAGCGCATTACTCCGCCAGGAAGGCAAAGACAACGAAAGATTCAAATTGGAGCTAAAACCATGATATTCTTTTTATCAAGTCCAAAGTCTAATCATTTGTGTCTTTTGATAATATTAATACCTTCAATTTACTTGAAGATCCGTTCATAACTTTTTAAGATATGCTACTAACAAACATTATGACGAAAATAAATCAAACATACAAACGAAGCAACCGATCTGCAGCAAAATATAAACATTTGTGTCTTTCAACATTACTAACAACTCCTGTAAATTTCATAAAGATCCATTTAGAATTTTGGAGTTATTGCGCTAAAAGCACACACTCAAACACAGCAAAAAAACACACGAAAAAAACTAACAGATCATCACAAAAAATTGTTCATTTGCTCTTCGTAATATGCCTAACAACTCATGTAAAGTTCATGAAAATCCATCCATAACTATTTGAGTTATGGCATTGACAAAAATGAGGCAGACAAACAAACAAATAAAAGGATGAACAGATCTTCACCAAAAGTTAATCATCTGTTCCTCTTAGCATACTTAACAATTCCTGTAAATTTCATCCAAATCGGTTCATAACTTTGTGAGTTATCTTTATGACAGACAGACAGACAAATCCGACGAGAACATAACCTCCTTGGCGGAGGTAAAAATGGGAGGACTCGTTGCGTGAGACAATTTGCCTTGGTGGAGGAAAATTCAACGCCATTATTTTTTATGGCCAGCCAGGAGTAGTTTTTTAGCATGGGTCACATCTAGGTCAACCCACCAAACTTTCTTCAAAAAATATGTAGATTACTGTACTCCTTCGACCACTTATTGGCTTAGATTAGATTAGATAGACGGCAGTAGAGGAATAAACAGGCCCATTCTCGAAGAGACACCGAAATTTACGCCCCGGCCCTCTATGAGTTATTGCCATTAAGTTAGTACGATATAAAAGTCTGGGGAAAAGAGAAGAAAAAAAAAAAAAAAGAGGAGGGAGAAGAGTCTCAGCAAAAAAGACAATCATCAATGCACGCAATCACGACCAATAGCCGCTGTATGCTGAGTTAAAGATGACAGACAAATATATGTACAGTATATACATACAAATATATTTACTTAAATCTTCAACGAAAACATTATCACCTCTCTCACTTTGTTCGAGGGTGATAAACAGATGTTCACAGGCCAACATACCGTTGACCACTTTCCTGGATGATTGAATGGCACTTGCGCTATGGCCGCAGCAGGCCCTACAGCATTGGCATCAAATTGTAAATTAGAAGCTGTATAGACGAGGGCACGCATTTTGCATGTCAGCTACTGTCTCGAAACACCGTGATCGAAATGCGCAATGGCCAGCATATGTACGTTCATCCATGTATTCCTCACAGAAAGACTCAAAGAGTCGTCAGGGCGAATGAAGCGTGACCAAACAGACAGGAGAAATCTCCGCAGAACAAAATTGTGCTATCTGCTGACACTGTAGACCTAACAAAACTTCTGATCAGCTTGTAAGTGCAGTAACGGCACAGATAACCAAGCACATATCTGTCAACCCAAACTAAGCTCTTCAACTTGGATGACAACTAATGGAGATTTTTAAATAAAGTTCACAGGAGGGCTTTTATCAACCCATGCCAAAACTGATTAATTCCATGGCGACGACTCGCAAACACATCAAGATTGGCGAGTACAAGATCGTTGACAGTAACTTATGCTAGAGCAGTTACAGAACACCTCAACAGAACTTGAGGATTAAGATTTCATATCGTAGGAATTGACACTTATGTTAACTGCAATCTTCAGCGATCATGGACTTGGAGCCGCGCTTGACAAATTCCAGGCAACACGGGATAACACTTGCAAAGTGAAAATCGCTCAGAAAACACAACACAGGCTGGATATACTGTTTTTCCCTTTTGTGGGTCACTCCATGGCCACCGAGAGGTTCAGTTGGCCCAAACTACGTGAAAAAAGTTCGGATGCGCCCACACAAACGATAGAAGCAGGCTGATGTGTTGTTGATGCTTGACTGCAATACTCAGAGCAGCACAAAAGATGCAATAATAGCGTCCAGGGAGAATAAATCCAGCAGAGTGTACCTACAGGCTGACGAACACGTACAGCTCGTCTTCCAGTAGAGTCCGTTGTACTGTGTCAAAGAACAAAGCTCAGCTGATTGACATCATTGATAATGATCTAAAGATTCATGTCAATGAGTTTCAAGGAAAGCGGATATTTGTGACAAACAAGGATCCAATTCCCTTTAAACGGAATTGTGAATAAATAACACAGCGACATGATATGTCAACAAATGAGGAAGAAGCTGACAACATCATAATACGACAGGTCTCCCGAGTTACGCCAGAAACTGTCCCGGTTATGGCAGATGACACTGATGTACATATTTCTGCTTCTGCTGCATTAGTGGTAGAGAGGCGAGATCTCTTGCACAGTACAGTATTCATGAGTAGTGGGTAATGTAGCGAATCCGCCGTTTTTGAGGGTAACCTACCCTCGCGGCTACCCTCGCGCGCGAGCTTCCGGTTTGTAACGGCCAATGCACTACCGGTTTAGCGGGGGTCAGGGNNNGGGGGTCAGGGGGGGCGCTAACCGGAGTGGGCGGGGCCTGGGAAACCGGAAGGGGCGGCGCGATGACCCGCCGGCGCGAGGGGAACCTACCCTCAAAAACGGCGGATTCGCTACATTACCCACTACTTTCATGACTTCCCTTATTGAAGGGAGATGCTTCTTGGACATGAATGCATCTGTGGAGACTTGCAAACAGTCATACCAGATACGTAGGCAGCTCACGCTCTCACTGGATGCGATACTGTCCCATCGCCTCACTGTATTAGCTCTATCACAGGCGCCTGCTATGAGGGTATTGTACAGTCAGACTTGTGGGCACTCCATGAAATGGGTCAAAATAATTACCATGGACAACCACTGACACCAGTTGCTGAAAACAGGTTTGTGACATTTCCTTTTGCACGGTATGGTCTAAAAAGCTACCAGTCTCTCACCGAAGCTTACAAAGAGACATGGATAAAAAAAAAAAAAAAAAACTGCCCAGAGACGAGCTGCAGCCCACAGCTCTCATCATTACCGCAACTAACGAAGCTGCCAGAAGTAAATATCCTTCGAGTTCAGCTACAGGTATCAATCTGGCGACACGCATTGGATCCCCATTCCCTGAGTCTTCATGCTTCATGCCATGTCAAATAGATGGTCAAGACGTCAAGCAACGGACACTTTGCACCCAGTTACTATGTCTGAGGGGGTTGCTCTGATACCCCCAGGATCAAGTGCTCCTGTGAAGCGGAAATACTCTACGAACCACAACGTAGTAGCTACCAAAATATCAGTCTCTTATGCAGCGCTTTCTGTGCATAAAAAAGCGAGGTTTTCTGTGAGAACATGAAGTTTTCCGGTGAACCTGAAGTTAACCGATATACTCTCTTCGATTGAAATGTAAATATTAATAACACTGTATTCAACAAATCAAGCATTAATCTTTCAAAAAAATTTGATGCACGTTGATAATGGGCACTCAGGGGAACGCGCACCACTTTCAATTTCGAGATATAATATTGAAAGATACCGGTTGTGTATGTAGGATCTGGATGGCTACACTGTGAGAAAATGTTCAATTTGTATTATTTTAGCTATTTAGTTTGACTTAACTGCTATAATAATCCTTTTATTGCAAGCCTTGAACCTGAAAACTAGACATAGTCACCAAAATCAATTTTCTATCAAAAATATTAACAAAGTTATGGATGTGTCAATTGTTGTTGACGCTACACGGCGGCCATATTGGATTTTTACTCGATTTTAGAAAAATTGCTCAAGGGTGAGAGTTCCACACCCACCCAGGTGATATTATTTACGTTACAAACAACCAAAATCTGTAAAGAAAAAAACTTAATCGATCAGAACATGGTTGACCTCTCTGACTGCCAGACTACCTACTTACCTCCTAATGATACCCTATCCCTCTCAATGCACAGGCCACCGCCTCTTCGGCCCCACTCTCTCCATGCCTCGGATGCAAGGAAGGCAAATTTGCTTCATGAATATCTCATATTACTGTACTTTATGTGCACTAAGAGAGCTTGCATTTTTTGCATAAAATTTGCAAATTCTGAAAGTTATGGTGATTCTTAATTCAATTTTGACGGTTAAAGTTTTAATTGTAATGTCCCGCAGATGGCCTATTATAACCAATCAGTCTTTCTTGTTCGCAAATATATTCCTCGCATCATGCTCAATATACTGCTTCTATGTGAGGTCCCTAGGTTTATTTGAAAACGTTTTATCAAAAGCTCCATAGATAAACCTTACGAATCGTCTGGGAATAGCATGATTTCAGTGGACCGTCAAATATTGTGTAGTATGTGCAAGAACCTCTACCGGGTTAAATATGTTATATAGGATACTTGAGCTGTAGGTACCTAACTACCGGCATTATTTCTCGCAGTTTTTGCGCACCCACCGAGCTGATGTCAAAACCGAATTGTGGATTCCCTTCCGGGACAGCGGAACTGCTTTCGACAATAAAATGGCTGAGGAGAACAAGATGGACCCTCGAGATGAAGAAGACCCAAAATTGCTCTCAGCGAAAGAGAGTTCAAGGCATCAAAACAATAGCACAACAGTGTCAGCCCTGCAAGACGATCGTGAGGTATGGCATGGAATTAAATGTCTGAAGTGCTCCATCTTCACCGAACGGGTTCGTAAGAGTTAAACATTCACGTTCAAGTAGTCAAGTACTGACCAAACGATCGAAAGACTCCGTCCGCGACTCAATAGCTCAGACACCAATTACACCCGAATAAATAAAATAAGACCAGAGCCGTAGGTTTTTACAAAAAATTGGTATGAAACTCAGTTGAAAATATTTAGCTATTTATTGATACATTGAAAGAAAACTAAAAAGTTGGGAATACAAAACGAGGAAAAACATAAAAATAATAAAAGCCGAAATAAACATACAGTGCAGCAGAAATTGTTCACAATCGTTGTAAATGCTACTTAAAAATGCAGGAAAAGAGTAACATCAGAATATTATTTTTAAAAAATTAAATGGAACGCCTCTTGGCGTAAGACCATCACTCGCAGTGGTGGTGGTGATGGTGGTGGTGGTGGTGGTGGGGAGGAATTCGCAGTGCTGGATCAGGAGTTAGAAATGTAACGCGTCATTTTTTTATGACCAGCGTACTCTACATTTTGCCATTTTTTACACCTAAGTCATCCTTCCTGACTGCCTTGAAAAGATTGTGGTGGTGGCTCAACTCCTGCCTCTTTTTAGGTGGACAGATAAAAAGACATACAACGTCAACAAAAACATTACCTCTCTTCGCTTCGCTCGCGGGTGATATATATTTCGATACGGCCTATTAGATGACCACGAACATTCACATACGGCCTGTTCAGTGGCCGGCGTCTCGATAGAGGTACCAAATATCCAGGCCACCTGACGGCCTGTTAGCTTCAAATGACGAAAAAACATTTATATATACGTCCAAAATGGTTTTGTGCTGACACCACCCACCCCGACCATCCACCCTAGTACAGCACCCCTTCCAATGAGCTCTTAACCCGCAAACCTTGTAGATTAGGAATCCAGGACTGGTTCTGCTTGTGTTCTAATGTCGTTTAATACATAGTAAACCCGCATATATGCCTATGTATACATAGGATGTTAGCAAAAACAGTCCTTACTCCCTAACCTACAATATGCTCGGAGGAGGTGTACCTCTATCAGGCCAATTAGATATACTGTATATATATATATATATATATTCTGGTTCTAGATGGCGTACATATTGAAGAATTAGATCAGAAGCAAATAATTGATTGATTGATTTAGTTTACAAAACGACAAAACATTTGTATTAGAGAAAAAGTCATTTATAGATTTCTTCAAACCGGTATCATATATACCATCTTTATGTGATAACCGCTCAAATTTCAAGATTTCAACGAATTTTTCACCATCTTCGATCCTCCTACCTGATAAGCTGAGGTTACAGCGAAACGCGTCGTGGGTAATGAAATTTCAACTATATTATTTGCTTCTGATCTAATTCTTCAATATATATATATATATATATATTTTGGGAACAGCTTTTCTGATATGCAGGTTTGATTGAAGGCGACTGAAAGCTCAGTGTTAATGATATGTTTATTCGTTTTCTCTAATTGTCTGGCAAGTTTAACATGGTTATCATTGTTGATGTTGCGCAGTAGCTCGCCGAAGCTTGTCTCAACGTTTCGACAACGTCTGTTGTCATCGCTATAACATGGAAGGCATCTCACCACCTTCAACGCCGTCAACACCGCCGGCACCACCACCACTACCTCCTGATGATGACAACAGACGTTGTCGAAACGTTGAGACAAGCTTCGGCGAGCTACTGCTCAACATCAATAATGATAACCATGTTAAACTTGTCAGACAATTAGAGAAAACGAATAAACATATCATTAACACTGAGCTTTCAGTCGCCTTCACTCAAACCTGCATATATATATATATATATATATATATATATATATATATATATATATAAAACAAGTAATATTAACGAAGAAGTTATTGTAATGACATAAAATACTTCCTCTTCGCTGAGCCCAACTGTGTATGCTAACAATAATGACAAGGCATCACACAAAGTCATAGTGAATTTTTTTTCTGCTGTATGAGTTTTTTAACACAAACTTATGAGAGCAAGGGATACCAAACCCATGGTACCTTCAAGCTCCAACGGCGCTAAATCAGTACTATTTAATAATTCATGTCGTGTTTTTATTTATATATTTGTATCTTTCCTGTCACGCTCTTTGGGAATAAGATAGGAGAAAATTCAGATTTCAAAAGGTAATAAAAAGTGGGATACCTTGCAATCTTTTTCTTCGGCGAAAAAAAAAAAAGTTGGGTACCTTGCAATCTTTTTCTTCAGTAATAGATAGGGGAAAAATAGAACTAATAAGATAGGAGAAAATTCAGATTTCAAAAGGCGAAAAAAAAAGTTGGGTACCTTGAAATTTTTTTCTTCAGTATTAGATAGGGGAAAAATGAGGAAGCCCAAAAGACGGCTGGGGTTTTGGTGAAGGTATAATTTTTTGCCGCCATTTAAAATGACGGCACGGGCCACTAGTATTCATCATAAATTAAACATTACTATAGACCACTGCTTCCGCATTAAAAATGGAGATCGTCTGACCACAACATCAAGAATCTTCAGAAATCGTATATGAAACCATCACCACTGGCCACACACACTTGATTGTTGAACAATTTTCATCTTGCTGAGTTTCAGGCAGCGCATTTTGCCAGTGCCACTGTAATCTGATCATCCGATTACTAAATACGTAGCAGTGCAGGGGCGTGAGCGCACATTGAGTGTTGAAGTCCGGAGTACGACCCTCAGCGTTAGCTGATCAGAAGGTAGGTGACGCGGACACATTCGACAGCAGTCGACGCATTCTTGATTATCAGTGATTGTACTTCCTCGTTCAACTTTGCATCGAATTCTGTCTCCTCTTCACTTACCATTATTGATCTGATTACACTGAGGGTCTGTTTTCTCTAAGCGTGGTATCTACAACGGTGTTCCGTGCTCCATTAGTAGCCTTAAAATAAGGATTTCATCAGCAATGGAGCCGCTTTAATTGGAGCTCGACCAACAATTGGGCTTTGTAAATGTAAAGCAACCGACTTTCAAAGAACGTATTTCCAGACTTAGTTTTGGATTCTAATATTCGAGTTTGAGATCTTGCAGTTCTTGTTTAATGTTCTAACGTAGACAAAGTTTCATTGTGAGTTGCTGGTTGTGTTGTAGGTACTTTGTACCATTTCCTGATCGTCGGACAATTTAACAATTATAAGCTAAAGATTTTACCCATTGTCACGGCTGTATTTTATTTTTATTGATAACTGTGTACTTGTTTTACTGCTTACCATCTTGACATGCTGTAGAGCTGCTTGATTGATAGAACCTTGACTGCCCACTGAAACCGGGCTTTTTGCAAGTTGGCCTGGAGGCCGATTTACGTGAGCACTTATAAAATGAGTTCTAATAATCACAGAGACCTCAAACAAAGATAAATTTCTTCGCCGTACCATGAGGAATATGTTGCAGAGCAGGGAATCTAAATTCACAATTGAATATCTGCAGTAGGCGATAGATATCATACCTTCGGACATCAGAAATAATTGATAATTCATCATCAACAGGAGGAAAGTGAAGTTCATATTTAATGCTACTGTTTACAGGTCTTAGGTACAACATTCACTAGCTGGCTTAAAACATTTTTCACCCTTCTAAGTGTGATTTGGGTCCGGTCCGAGGGCATCATAATTAAGGAACAACATTATTATTCTTTTGTTTTGTAGAATTTACAATGGTTCCTGCAGTATTAGATGGAGAAAATTACGATGATACGGGTCTGAGATATCACTGAACAACATTGCTCTTGTTCTGGGAATTTCCACAGGTTCCCGCTAGACATTACATATTTCGACTTTATCCTTTTCTCTTGCATTAAGAGAGAGCTAGCTGGATCATGGCATGGAGCATGGCGCAGTGGCGTAAAAACGCGGGGCTCACACAACTCTCAATTGAAATCTGGCGCATAGCACATATGCTCCATGAGTGGCAGACTGGCGCTGGCACAAACCAAAGAATACGACCCATGATGTTCCCTCCTCTCGTGTAGAATCAAGAATGGTGCGTAAAACAACGAAAGGTTGTCACTGCAACTTCCTCGCTACTTCCGATGTGTTCATTAAGGCCATGCACTAACTACTGGTTGGCTACTGGCTTGCTTCAAGCTTCAAGAACTTTAAATTGCATATAAGTCAATTCCATTCAATGTTCCTACTAGGAAACATACCTTACCTTGAGGGTCTTCGGGCAAAGTCCAGGTGACGTTGAGCACATCATCTCAGGCGCGTGGAGTCACGATACTGAGTGTCTTCGGTTGGGTCGCAGTTAGCGACCAAAGAGAGAGCCAGCAGCGAATTATCTCCACAGTACACGTTACCGCTGACCGCTGGTCTATTTGGTATTCTTCTTAAATGAGAATTAAGTAAATTTTTTAAAGCTATAACTTCCATATCAGTGGCGTTCCGAATATACAGAGGCATTCCGTTAAACGATCTTGCTCCCAGTACAATACAGCTATTAAGTGTTTCGCCACCGCTTTGCCAACATCTCTGCTCGGAATGCGTACATCACAAGTCCTTCCAGTTCTTTGTGAATGTCTGCTACAAAATCCGTTCATTCAAATTCACAGTAATAAGTTCCAGAATTTTCCACACATATATGATTGTAAAGCACTCGAATCTTCATTGTGTTGAAAACAATTGGAGGCAGCTAAGTCGTTGCCGGTGATCGTACTCTTGCAGGCTTGGAATTTTTGCAGAAAAAAACGATCACTGAATAGCTTCAAGTCGTTCTAATTTTTTTCTCTTACTCGGCATTCATAGTAGATAACAGTACTCTATTCTCGGCAGAATTAATTGTTTCCATAGAGTTAACGTCCCGTGACGTAAAACCTATCCACCCCACTTCTTCCCACAGCGATAACTCTGGCTATATGTTCTTCAAAGGTAGCATCGTCTTGCATTCTCTCTCCAAGGTGTCTTAAAACTGTCCTTCTTTCACATGGTGGTGTTACAGTGGGGGATGCATTTGCCCTGAATGGAAGCAAAAATATACAGGTTTTACATGAGAATCAGTGTTGACTCTGATACTGAAAATTACTATAATGAGTTATTTATAGGAAATCTGTTAGGAGTTGTGAAATGAGTTAAGACAAAAAATAAAATACGTCAATATTAAAACTGGCACTATCAATGCTCATAAGAGAAACAGCGGAATCTCAAAAACAGAACTTGAGATATTGCAATTTCTTGTCGTTTTTAGTCCATCCTCTACTTACCGCATCTGTCGATGCAGTAAGCAGAGTGTAACGATAGGACAAAACAGGACCAACGTGAAACTTGGCTGAGACCGCATATTCGCGTCTAGTGTCAAATCGACGAGAGGAGTACTTGAGGGTGGAACCTCAGGTTTTCCGATTTTGGCCTCTGAATCCTAACCAATAACATACGTAGTGATGCAATCCTGATGCGAGGGAAACCATACGAACAGTTATTGCTCAACCCTCCTTTAATTGACCTCAACCATTTTATTATGTTTTGTGTATGTGTGCAGTTCAGGTAGCTGGCCACTCAAGAGCGGGAGGTAGAATGGATTAGATTGAAAAATACGGAAAGCAATCTTCTGTGAAGAGCAGTATGAATTAAACATGAAGTGTAAATAGGGCATCACTTCAGAGTAGAAGTTGTATCAGGGAGTCATCCCAGCCAAACCCAAATTTTACTTTTGATGCCGTGAAAGCCTCTACCCGCCTCCGCTGCAATTTTCTATCAATAATTACGTTTATTGTTCAATTACTATATGTTTCTTTCATTTATTTAAGTATTTGAAAACTTGAAATTTGCAATTGAAAGCTTTCTGCTGATATATGAAATGCTCATATATAGTCTCTTCAGCTGTGCCATTCGTCAATATGATAATGATGTTCATTTATTCGGAAGGGACTTTATGGCACCGATTTTTCGGCGCCGATGTTTTGGCACAGATTTTTTGGCTCCGAATTTTTAGCGCACAATTTTTTGGCGCAGATGTTGTGGCACCGAAATTATTTTTTATATACTATTACCCCCACTCAAATCCAGTATTTTTGTTGACATATTTAGGTAAAATAAGGAATTCTAAAACGGTTTTTACGAATAACATTTTTGTCTGAAATGCTTAGCTTTCAAGATATTTGACTTTGAAGTGTCCATTGTTTTTCTATGAGGGAAAATAACCACACTGGTACTGTGTAATATAATACCTCTTTTCATTGCTTTTCAGGTTAGCTTTGGTTGAATATAGTTAGGTTGGGTAAGGTTAGGTTAGCCTAGAAAGTTTCGGTTACGTTCCATTGGGGTCGCTAGCAAGCCTATTATGGTGCTGGCTCTTTTCTCCATCGAAAAATAATGGTAATGTCACGTAAAATATCTCGAAAATTAAGCATTTCCGACGAAAAAGTAATCATGAAAAGTCTTAGAATGCTTTATTTTACTTGAATGTAAAATAGCAAAAATCTACCGCTCCGATTATTTTGGCGCCCAATATTTAGGTTAGGCTAGTTTAGGTAAGGTTGGGTTTAATAAGATTAGGTTAGGTAAGGTAATGTTAGGTTAGGTATGGTTAGGCTAGGTACGGTTATGCTAGGCATGGTTAGGGTTGGTATAGTTAGGTTAGGTCAGGTTAGAAAAAGAGCCGTTAGAATATTTGCGTGGTTTAGACCACAATCACGAGATGCATTAAATAAATAACCTTAGTCAATACAGTAGAGTGTTGATGTTATATTCTTTAGTATGTGACAGTAAACAAGCGCATTTTATATATTGTGCGACAATTTCAATGTTATTTTTTAGATATTAATTTAAAATACCAAGCTCTATAGTAATTTCGTCTAGTCCATATATCCTGTTTCAGTTTCAATCAGCGCCAAAATATTCGGTGACAAATAAAAACGCCAAAAAACTCACAGCGCCAAAATATCGATGCAAAAAAAAAAAAAAAAAAATCTGCACCAAAAAGTACCGGACCCTCATTTATTATCTCGCATGCAGTGGCTACACCTAACGAGGTTTTCTTTTTGCCTTTATTCTAGAGTATTGAAGATCTAGTAGAGTGTGATGAGCGAGAGAAGCAGTCAGTGGCGGNAAAAAAATCTGCACCAAAAAGTACCGGACCCTCATTTATTATCTCGCATGCAGTGGCTACACCTAACGAGGTTTTCTTTTTGCCTTTATTCTAGAGTATTGAAGATCTAGTAGAGTGTGATGAGCGAGAGAAGCAGTCAGTGGCGGGAGTCAATTTGGGATCCAGCGCCGCGGTCCTCACCTTTCGGTGCCGAAAAGGCAGTGGAATTGCTTAGTGTTACGTCCGAGATTTGAACCCGGGCCTCTAAGGCTGGGATGCGGAAACGCAGTCACTTCACCGCCAAGAGGACGTCATTGATGACGTCTTTTTTCGATGCCAGTTTCCCACGAGCTCTCCCGTTACGTTCTTTCCTTCCTGATCTGTACTGTTATCAATGAGGAAAAATTATGAAAAGCAGGGAAATGCTTTTTTTGCTGCAATCTCCGATGTGCCAGTCTAACCTTTTGGACTTCTTTTCACATGCGCATAGATGAGTGACTTTTATCCGAGCTAAGAGAAATTTCTTTGAGCATATAAACGTTTCAGATCCCAATGTCCAGCCCACAAAGGGTGCTAAAAGCTAACTTCAAGAATGTTTAACTCCGTCAATCAAGGAGGTTACGTAATTGTCGGAGTTTGCATGTCAGTCACCAAGATAACTCAAAAGTTACGGACGGTTATTTATGTAATGTACAACGATTGTTTTGTTTGTTAGGAAGAACAGATTATTAATTTTTGATGGAGAGATTTCTCCGTTGCAATATAATTCAAAGATTTACTATGTGATCTTCCTAAGCGTTGCAAAAAATGTTTGAAATGTTACCAGGAGAACATAGCCGAATAATTATTATTGTGGTATTATTGTCTCTAGGATTGTTATTCTGTTTGACAGCATCATAAATCAAAAAATTATGAAAGGATCTTCATGAAATTTGTAAAAACTGTTTGGAATGTTAATAGAAACAATTAAAGTTTGGTGATGATCT
>LQNS02007216.1:7479229-7494681 GCA_001587735.2 Parhyale hawaiensis | reverse complement strand
TGAAAATAAGTTCATCTGTTTGTTTGCCTGCCTATATTTTCTTAGTACCATAACTCAAAAAATCCTTCACGGATTTCAATAAAATTTAGATATGTTGTTGGGTAAATTGTGAAGAGTAAATAACTAAATTTTGTGATGATATGTTGGTTCGTTCATTTGTATGTCGCTGTACGAGTATGATTTTCGGCTTGAAAGCATAATAATTCAAAAAGTTATGAATGGATCGTTTGAAATTTGCAGGAGTTGTTGGTATTACTGAAAGACATAAATGATTAACTTTGGTGATGATAAGTTTGTCCGTTTGTGTGTTTGACTAATATTTGTCAATATTTGTTGGAAGCATTACTCAAAAAGTTATAAACAGATCTCCAGGAAAATTAAAGAAACTGTTAATTGTGTTAAAAGGCACGAATGATTAGATTTTGGTGCTGATACAAGGAAATTTATGGTTTCAAACCAACATGAATTTTTCGTTATCGTTGCTTTATTCGGCGGAGGCACGCAGGCGCTCTGAGAGTGCTCTAGTTGGTAAATATTTATGCACTGATGAGCTGCTTAGTGAAGGATCAGAAGCGTCTCTCAGTGGGTTGGGTATGTTTTCATATTTACGGTTATGATTGGTCGTATAGCTGCTTCGCCATTACTATTCTCAGAACATGAGCAAGTGCTCATTCAAGGCAGGATAGATACGTGTTGTAAGTGAACCGTGATACGATGGATCAAGCAGACAGCAACAAAACTCGTCACAGTTTAAGTCTGTTAGTTGTACCTTAAGTATAAAATTCATGCTGACAAAAAGTTTGTGCACCGTATTTCTTCCTTGCTGTTTTAACTTCTCTTTTACACATATTTCATGTGTTTTGAGAGCTTTATTAGGACATTGAAACGAAATGCAATAGTTCCAGACTGCAATTTTAATCTTGTTGCTGATTTAATTAAACAGCGAGCTTGTGCAGCGTTCTCAAAGTGTTCTCTCCAACTTTTAAGAAAAGTGATATAGCCTGCTGAAGGATTTAGGTCAAGATGAAAACATTGTTGGGTGTCCGCCAGATAAAGGAAAAGCTGTTGTGATCTTGAATAAAGATGACTATGTAGCTAAAATTCTCACAATTCTTTCAAATGCCTCAAAGTTTCATTGATCCATTAACGATAATAGTGAGGATAGAAGATAAAATTAACAGATTTTTAAACAAAATGAAACAAATAGGGACAATCGCTGATGAAATGTACAAACATCTTTTTGCTTCTGGCTCTGCCACAGGAATTTTATACGAGATCGCAAAAATTCACAAAAAACGTTCCTCTGCGCCCAATTTTAGCTGCCATTAGAACACCTATGTTTAAATTGGCAAAGTTTCGCATACCGATTATTGATAGCTATTTTCAAAACTAATGTTACGTAAAAAAAACTCTTATTCATTTTATGATGTTATCGTAAACCTCAAGGCAAAATCTAACTATAACATGGTCAGTTACGATATAGCATCAATGCTGTATCATTATATACAAATATTCCAGTACTTGAAACGCTTACAATATTAACAAATATTAACTTCTAGTCACCTGCTTCACGGCTTCGACAGGAAATCTTTTATTCAATGCTTAAAATTAGCCGTCATTTTTTCTTCTATAAGCAAATTTGCAAACAAATTGAAGGATTATCCATGGGCAGTCCACTGGCACCTACCCTTCCCAATATCTTCTTGTGCAATAGGGAACAACAGTACCTGACCGAATGTCCACATAATTTTAAGCCCGTTTTTTATAGACCATGTCTGGACGACACATTTGTAATTTTTAACGATCCGTCTCTTGCCCAATTATTTTTAGATCACATCAATAGTTTCCATAGTAACATAAATTTCACCATGGAGTGTAGAGTATAGATAAGAAAATACCATTTCTAGATGTAAACATTAAAAGGACAAATGACAGTTTTATTTTATCTGTCTATCGCAAACCCACGTTCACTATTTTAGGCTGTAGTTTTTTAGTTTCTGTCCCCTAGTGCAAAATTTTTACGCCGTTCGCACTTCATTGCACAGAGCATATAAACTGTCATCAACGTATTTAGCTTTTAGTTTGGAAGTAGACTTGCTACGATCATTTTTTAGTAATAACGGATATCTTGTTTTTTTATTCGACAAATTTCTTGGCCATTTTCTTAATGATATTTTTGCAAATAAAAATTACCTCTATGTACTGTCGAAACGTGCAAGTTCCTTGCCTTACATCAGACCAGCATCAACCGATATGACAAAATACTTTAAGACAATGTTCGCAAAATATTTCCTAAATATCGCGTTTATAGTTGCTCTTAGAAGTAACTAACAAATCCGATCATTTTTAAATACAAAGACCGACTGCCTTCTGAGCTGCTGTCGAATGTTATCTATCTTTACACGTGCGGAATTTGCCATAGTTCTTATATCGGCAGCACTCAGAAGCAGTCCAAACTTAGGTTTTACCAGCATTGGGGGGCGGTGCTTTACAACTGACCTCCCACTCACAGTCTTGCCGCACTCTACCCCTAGACTGCACTGTGAAAACACCGATAATCCGTTCTCTCTTAGCCACTTTGAAATTTTAACTTCTGATTTTATTGTTAGGGTTTTAGAATCTCTGTATGTAGCTGAAACTCACCTATCTTTAAATGTATGCAGATCATGCAGCCGTACCGATATACACCATTTAAGTTTCGTATATTTTGTGCTTCAATCTCTACTGTATGACACAGTATTTATATTTTTGCGTAAACAACACACAACAGAACAAAATAAGTAAATTCCTCTATAATAGAAATTATATTACAATTTATATATTTTGGGTTGAAAAAAGGATTCATACAACACAAAAACTATTTTAAAACAACATTTATTATTTTGTAGCATAGCCTTTGTTCAGTTCAAAGGCAATTAATCTCTTTCTATAGTTTTTACCAAGCCTTGACATGTTTCGTGATGAATTTTAGCCCATTCTCCCTTGCAGATTTTATTGAGTTTCAGAATGGACTTCAGCCTCCTCGCATCAATGTTTAATTTCAGAAATCGGAATAAATTTTCAATCGGATACAAATCCGGAGATTGGCTTGGCCATTCTAGTTCTGGTACATGACTATCGGTGAACCATTTCTCCGTGGTTTTTGCCGTAAGTTTTGGGTTATTAACCCGCTGAAAAACGAATTCTTGCGGTTGCAATAGTTTTTGAACCATGAAAATATTCCCTTAAAATGTTCTGATACATATGTGAGCGTTCATTCTCCCTTCTACGATATGAATGTTACCTGTTCCACGTGATGAAATGCATCCCCAAATCATAACGTTACCACCACCAAATTTCACAATGGGAATGGTGTTTTTTTGGTGCGAATGCCGTTACTGAACTTCCTCCACACATGGTTCTTTTGAATTTCGTCCAAATAGCTCTAATTTAGTCTCATCCGACCACAACACGTTTTCTCAGAGCGACTCAAGCTTGTCCTTGAGCTCACGGACAAATTTCAGACGAGCTTTCCTATTTCGTTTCAACAGCACTGGAGTTTTGCGAGAGGAGTTCGAGAACGTAAACGGTTTTGGTGCAGCTCGTGGCTTATTGTACGAAAGCGAACGCTTGTCCCTGCTGCTAGCAAGTCTTCCTGAAGCTATATGCGAGTAGGCATGGGATTTTCGGACACTTTTTTGACAATTTTTCTTGAAGCTCTTGGGAAAATCTTCCGCGGCCTGCCAGATCTAGTTGGTTTTCGACAGTTTCCGAACTGTTAAACCTTTTGATCAATGACCCGATGGTGGTAAGCGGTATTTTGAGTGTCTGTCATATTTGTCTTTAACTTTTCCCGGATTTCCATTTTTTAATAATCATCTCTTTTACAGAATTCGTAAGCTCCTTGCTGTTTGCCATGGTTACAACTTTCGTCTACGATATCAAACGAAATATTGACCCCCAAGTTCTAACAGACAATCTAGAAGGCTTTGTAAGTTCTTGAACAGTCAAATCAATTTTAAAATGAAAAAATCGTTTTGTATAAATGCATTTTCAACCCTAGATAATAGATATTATGCGAAATGTTATATAATTTATATAATTCATTATAATTTTTTATTTTGTTGACACATATCAATTGATAACACCTAGACACAAATACTGTATCAATATATTCATTTTTGGTCGGCTAATTTTTTAAAACAAACAGTTTCATGGTGTACGATTATTTATTTCCCCCCACTGTATAACTAACACGAGAGTACGACTAAAGCAAAAATTGCAACAATGACAACACAATAATATTACTAAGCAAATGGTAAAAACGAATATTTGGCGTCTATCACAACTTACAAACTTGCACGAGATCGTACACCTGCCAGCAAGTTCGGCCACTCTGACAAAATTCACTAATTTTCAAACAAATGAATGCCCTCAGAATGAGAGCATCTCCATTCTTTAGTGGGGAAATACTTTGCATAAAGTTACAGCTAACAACTGTTAACATATTGCAGTGTTAGTTTCTTCTGAAGAATGACTCGAAACATCGAAGCTGTTTCTGCTATCAAATCTTCCATCATTTCACGAGCAACTGACTGTTTCCGGGCCAGTTCTTCCGCGTCGTAAGTCACCCACGACTCTTCTTCTCTGTTCAAAGAATATACCACAAGTTTTTCAACAAGCAAATCATTGTCTTGCTTTTGAGTATTAAAGATATTTTTCCGCCTCATTTTCTTGAAAGGTTTTAATTTCACGCCGTCCAACTCGCGAAAAACTTGTTTCTGCAGTCTTTCAGTAAGAAATGGTATTGCAAAACGGGGGATACTTAGACAATTAGGTCGATAACTTAGAAGTTTTTCACTGACTAGATCATAGAGTAATAACGATGAAATATACCTATTTTTATAAATAAAAAAATAATCACAGTTCGTATTGTCTTTATCTTTCGTGAATATATTAAGAGAAAACTGTTTATGCTGCGAGCCGAGAAACTCTTTAATTATATTCATTAGTTCTGCTTCTGATGCACACGTTTTATCGAGCGAGTTTCCATTTTCTTTGTCGTCCCTATCCTCAGAAGGAAGAACTGCAATGGATTCAGTAGCTTCTTCCGATAGTAGTGGAGTTGCGGGTCGAACTTTCGCCTTGTTAAACGGGAATACTTCCTCAAATTTGCCGTTCACATGTCTGGGAGGAGCTGAATTGAACACAATCTGAAATGATAACAAAAATGTTAGATGCAGTAGAAGTCAGTGCAATAGTGATACAAGATGCCTTACTTACCATTGGTTTACGTTTCGGACTATACAACATCAAGAAAAAGATACTTCAATCAAGAAAGAAATTCAACAAAAAACATAACAGGTATCGATACTCATTAATATTGTTAGTCAACATCACTTGCTTCATCTCTCAATCAAGGCCTGATGTTATCGTATTTTGGAAAACAAATACTGTATATTTGTTTAAATTTGAGAATCTGTTTAAAAGATTAAATACTATTACTTAACGTAATGATTAAATTCTGCTGAATAACTGTTTCAAACCTCAAAAAGTACCCCAACAAATTTGGTATTACACATCTACGTGTACAAATTATGTTGTCTATTCTATAGAAGGTTGTGACACACGGTAGTCAAAAGAATGAGTTTCTTCAATTCATTGTTCGATTGTTTCGTTGAGCCCTCGTAAACACAGCTTTGATATTACCAAAATAGCAATACAACGCCAGCCGTCAACTTCAGTTTACTCAACAAGTGCCGTCAGTTGAGTTTTGACGTCTCTTCAAAGTTGGAGAGAATCACTGCACTTTACTACAATTAAAATGGCCACAGCAACACAGTCGGACGCAGAAATGAATAAACTCGTAGATTTGACTAGCGTGTGTCAGCGCCTTTAGACGACCTTAATTAGAGAAAAGCAGAACTGCTCTGGGGCAATATCAAACCAAAATGGTATCATATAATCATGATATTCGCATAATCATAAACTTAAGAACACTTTTGTATAACAGAAGCCTTAACATAATTTTGACAGATGAATAGAGGTGGGAGCGCCTCTATTTTTGTCAGTGCCCCTGTGTCCCAATTTTCACCTCTCCCATTGCGCTTGAGCCCCTGCGCCACTTTGTATCCTAGTTCGCCCCTCGGTAATTTTGAAACACTCCTGATAATTTCACTGCGTCTACAACAAAAATTGGTTTCAAATGGAGCAAAATGAGCATGAAGAGACAAAAAAAATGTTTACTGCTATTGAAGATTCTACTAGTCATCTTCGAGCTTCAAATCGAAACAATAAAGATATTTGTTACATCTCTCAACACTACCAAGGAGTCTCTTTTTATAACTTTCTCCATACATCGAAGCATATATTTGCCATCAGTTCACTACGTATAAATTCAGTACATGATAAACGAAACGCACACGAAGCGACGATATTTCAAAGACTAGTAGACACAATTATTTTTTTCTTGCTTGCTGTCTCTCACGGAGCAGTTTTCGCTTCAGCAGAAAAACTTAGTCAGCTGTTAATGGTTTTTGCTGGATTTCCTTTAGCAGCGTTTTGGGCTTCCCGATGTTGCAAGATGCTTCATTTGGGTTGTATTACCTGTGCGTGGGAGCTCAAGCGTGAAGTTTTAATAATAATAATACTGAAGACTTATCATTCGATACGTAGGATTGCATAGCTTACATTGCTAGTTGCTAATTAAAGATTTTTTCTGTGGGTCGTCTAAGGAGGGGACGATTGTGCTGCTAAGATGAATTGAAAGAGAGAGCACTCATCTCTTATGATCATCTTAGTTGGCCATTGTAGCGTATCCTCCAGAAGCATATTAGAAACTAAGGTAGAGTATGTTAACTGACGATGGGTTTTCACAAATTTTTTGCTGTCGTTTTTGACAGTGCGGGCGCTCTAGTCTACATTATAATTTTGTTTGACCCTCCGTTAGTTACTTAGTACGACCGTGACGCTTTCATCAGTATTATATAGGGGGAAATTAGGGCATCTTTGAGGTATCCTTGACACGAGCTGAGAAGGGATCAATAGGAGAAGCCGTCAAATTCAAATTTAAGCTGCTGCTGCTGCTACTACTACTCGCAAGTCTAAAGTAGAAGATTCACTGCCTGACTTGGAACAGTTTTTACCCTTCGCATGCATAATACGGGCACGTGGGCATCATAACGGAAGGACATCGCTTCTGTTCTGTAGAATTATGAAATATCATTGAAGAACAGTGCTTTTGTTGTGTGAAGTTTCCACAGGTCTCAGCTAGTCATATTATAATTCTGCAATTTTGCTTGTTCCTCCCTACGTTCCTTCCTTAGTTAGTGCGACCGTTACGCTGTCACAATTCGACAGGAGAAAATTGAGGAATTTTCGATGCCACCTCAGTCGGGAAGAACATTAGCCAAGTTCCTTTTTGTTGCTCTCAGGTCGTAGTTTGATTTACTGCCAGACGTTGAACTTTTTTCACACTTCTTACCCCAGTGCTTGGTATGCATGATATGGTCTGGGGTATCAATGACGATCAGTGTTCTCATCCTGGTTAATTTCCGCACGCCCCAGCTACAGGCTCTCTGCCAGGTTGTTTAAACGACCCGAGCTCTATTTACAGTAGCTGCTTGTATCCGGTTTACAAACGTATAATTAAATGAGACCGTGCAAACTATGTCGCAAATTTTCCTGAAAAAACACTAACGAAATGCCTGGCTATGTTCAATTGTTAGTTATTAGCTGCCCACTTACAAAGAAATTGGGAAATGAGTCAACTATATCAATGAAGCGTAACGGAAATATGGCAAGTAAGAGAGAACCTGTAAAGTTTAACAAAGCCATATACTGAGAAATTGGTCAGGTGTGCGTTACTATTTACTGCCTAAACTAGGGTAATCCACTATATAATAAAACACAGTTGTTTGTCACTTGCTTGCTCCAATGTTGGTCCGTCTCTCCGTCACGCAGTTAAGAGTTTAATAGGAGAAAATTCATGTACTGAAATACGAGTTGAGATACCATACAATTTCAGCGCCTGGAGTACCGGGGACAAACAGAGCTCTGGGGGCTCTGGATCCCTAGCCTCAGGATCTTTTTTATATGGAATTTACATCGCAGCCAAATTTCGACGCTGGAGGTTCAACAATCAGTTGGTATCCACAATACGATGAGCCCTGGGCATTTCCAGTGCATTTTGACTGAACTATATTTCTTAGGGCAGCTTAACGTGTGATCATTTCCAAGCTGATATTCACGCCTTATCTTGCAGGGGGGATATTTTGCTATCGCAAAACTCATGGTTGTACAGTACAACTACTGGAAGATCCGTATAGTACAGCAAAACCAATACTGGGAACCAGAACAATAAAAAGCTCAATCATAAAATTTTTGCCGTCATTTTTGACGGTTGGGCCCTCTAGTTATTTAATAAAATGAAGTCGTCACAATAAAAATTTTTACGTTTCGGGATAAATAATCCCATTCTCAGAAAAATATATCCTATATAAATGAAAAAAAAAAATCATTTATTTTTAAATCAGTGGGGGGGGGAGTGTGTATGCTGTCGGGGTGGGGGGGGGGAATCTGAAATTCGAATTGACAGAGCTACGTGGAGGGGCTGGATGTCAGATCCTGTACAATCGGTAGATGTGAAGCTAAGTATGGACAGTGTGCAGCGGGACAGCTCAGGTCATACTATTAAGGCTAGATCTTGTTCTATTGATGTGGAGGGACTCTAATGTTGTGAGCTCAATTGGGTTGGAAGAGTCTATGATTGAGAAGCTGTTTCAGCTGATGTGATAGTTATTTTGCTCGGCATGTAGGCGAGGGACTGAATGTGAGGGTTTCGCGAGTGGCAAGCCGGTTCGAGTGGATGCACCTAAATGTTGGTAAATGCGGGCTTTGAAGTGTTGTCCGGCGCTACCGATGTAAGAGGCACTGCAGGCCTGGCACTGGTAGCTGTAGATAACACTAGACTGTAGTGGTGTGGGGGGTTGTCTTTAAATTTGAAGTAGGACCCTATGGTCAATATGTTTTTGTAGGAAAATTTGAAGTTTATATGTTTGTAGGCTTCAGAAAGGATCGCTTTCAAAGAGTTTGCTGCACTAACGGAGGTTTCGTTGTAGTACGGAAGCGAGTGAAAGAAGTCTAATGTATTGACCGAGAGTTTGTTAATGCCGGGATCGAACAGTTTGTCTAGGAACAATTTGCAGTAGATTATTTATCTCGAAACGTTAAAAATTTTTATTAGGTAAATATTTACTGCCTATTTAACGCATACATGAACCAAAAAAAATTCCTGATTTTGCGCGGGAATACCTCCGCCAAGCATTGTAACGTTAAAGAAAAATTTAAGTTGGTCCTAAAACCATTATTTCTCTTATTTATCATTGCCAAAATCTGGTCATTTGTGCCTCTTATCTCTGATCTGTCAGTCAGTTTGTTTGTTTGTCTCCATGCTTGTTTTTTTTCGTCGATCAGAAAAGGACTTGAACAGCTGTGCGCGGACCTTCATTAAATTAACAGGATTTGCTTAAAAATGTTAGAAGGATAAAAGGGCTAAATTTTGGTGATGCGCTGTTTGTTCTTATCTGTGTTTGAGTTTATGTTTTAGTATTTAGTAGAACTTAAATCAAAACTTATCAATGGATTTTAAAGAAAACTACAGGAAGTGTCATTAACACTTCCTGTAATTGCCTTCGATGAATCGTGCCGTGTGCTAATCGAAAATTTATTGCGCAAATTGAAAATGAGGATAAGTCTTCAGGCTCTGAAGAAGCTCCAGGAAATGGAGCGCGTCAGAAAGGAACGATCAACCCTGTGCACGTTTGGTCGAAAGATGGAAGGCAATGCTATTGATCAGTACAATTTTTACATTTGCGTTTTCCTTCTGATTGAACAACTTTGTTTTTGTCAAAACTGGTGTACTACTCGTACTGTACACTAAATGAGGTATATCCTCCAGATATATTAATAGAACTTCGTAAAAAAGTTTCTTGAAACAAACAACTTTTAACGCTCAACTACTTGTAAGGCTAATCTTTTCACTACGTAACAGGCAGCAACATACTTACTGGCGAACGGCTTCCATAGGCATAAAATGCATTCAGATTATAAATACCAAATGCCTCCTCAAGCTCTGAATGCTCCCAAACATCGTCGGGCAAAATATCGCCCGGAAAATCAGTAGACACTTCGGCCCCGAAAACTTGAGCAGACTCTGCTGGTTGATGACAATCCTGCGGAAGCTCAGACGCTATGGGCAACGAGTCCTCGTAACGGTCCGCCACTCGTCGGTCCACCTGAACGTCTGTAGCTTCGGCCAGCTCCCGGGAGACATTACAGCTGCCATCTGATCGGCCGTATTCGGCCGCTCGTTGCTGATAATCTTCCTCTATCTTCGAGACAAATGACACTGGCTCACATGATTTTAATTTTATCATCTTCTGATGCTGAGGATCAAAAGAGGATCGTTCTTCTTCTTCTTCTCTCCAACATGTTCCCACTTCGCTAGCATGTGACTTGTTCTCACGCTCTCGAGCTTTGCAGGAAACGGAGTCGGTTGAGGATTCAAGATCAGCTTCTTTGGTAATCAAGGTGGGCACTGCGTCAAGTACTTTTGGATGGTTTTCATTTCTTTCAGTTGAGTTAAAAGCAGCATTACTGAAGCAATATCGCTGCTCCGGCGTATCCTGGAAATGCGATGTTTGGTTCATTAATAACATGGCAAGATAAAACATTAATTCACTTGTCTGTAATGTAGCATTCGGGTTTCAGAGGCGTGTTGCAATCAGACCCACGGTGTCACCCGCGTTACCCAGGCTTGCAGCGCGATACAGGCTGGGTAACACCGGGTGAAACCTACGACTACTTCAAAAATAGTAAGATTTGGTGAGCTGCGTTATACTGCCTTTGCTTACAAATATTACCTTAGTGTGTATACAATGTGATCGACTGCTGCACTAAAAGAAAGGAAATATTCCAGAACAACCAAATACTTTTTGAATTCTTGCATTTAAAGCCCTTCTGCCGATTTTTCTGAATTTTTTATGATAACTTCAGCCAAAATAAAACTCCGCCTGCAGTGTGTAAGAATGAGTTCTTTCCAGATGCCGCTACGTACACAGTTTTGGGGCGCTGAGGTCGCGTCGCATACCCGCTACACTTGAGACTTCTAACACCGACCACTGATTGCAACAAGCTTCTGTTGTACGATTACTTTTCAGAAAAGACAGTAAATATGCCTGGGGCAAGGACGCGCCGGTATCATTAACTGTCGCTTGGCAAGAGCTGATTGATACGAAAACATACAGCAGGTCGGTCAGTATGCAGTCTGAAATTATTTATCCTTATTCTCCATATTTCGTATATTTTATTTTTAGATCTCGATTTCATGTGATTTGACAGTCACGCCATTACTTTTACAAATGCAATTACTAGTGGCTCATTAAATTGCAATCTTGTTAT
The DNA here is from genome assembly GCA_001587735.2 of Parhyale hawaiensis. NCBI lineage: Eukaryota > Metazoa > Arthropoda > Malacostraca > Amphipoda > Hyalidae > Parhyale > Parhyale hawaiensis. Next base: position 7,483,242 of record LQNS02007216.1, on the reverse strand, counting down.
CGTAATTTGCAATTAAGGTATACGTCAGTTTATCAAGAACTTCATATTTTTATGAGTATGAGTTCTGCTGTGGCACAAATGCAGCCAGGACAGCTCGAAACGTCAATGGGACTTGGTGATGTACGTTGTGGCACAAGAGCACACGATACGACGATGCTTTGAGAAGTTCCGGTCGGGGATTTTACTCCAGAAAAGCAGCCGGTTAGCCCTGTGCTAAACCTCAGACAGAGATAGTTGACGATGAGCTAAAGCTAGGCTGTAGAAAAAGCAGTTACCTCTCAAGCAAAGGGCAAGTTAATGAGCATCACTCGATTAAAATGTATTGTTTTTGTTTAAGAGAGAGTGAAGTAAATTTTTAGCTCTAAATCGGATGTTTCATTCTTAGCGACCTAATACAGTATATATAAGTTTTGCGGGTATAAGTTAGAACGTCTTCTGGCTTTTGTAGTTTACTTGACCCCGAGCTTTCGAGCCATTATGACTCGTCTTCAGGGGAACGGAATTTTAAGGGGCTGGAGCTACCTGCTCATAGGTGGTATCCTATCTGCCAACAAATCAGAAAAAATAATTACATTATATTAATAATAATTTGCCTTAAACAGATTTTGTGGTATTAGTGGTCATCTTCTCATAGGTATTCTCGTCGTTTAGATGTCCTTCGGCTTTTTACCCTATAAGAAGATGACCACTAATACTACAAAATCTGTGTAAGGCAAACTCAACAGCACTCTGAAAAAACTTGAGAACTAAAAGACCTTCAAGAGAGAACAATACCTACGGCTGTACAGCTCAACGGCAATAACGCCAACTTTCTACGGTTTGATCAAAATTCACAAGGAAGGAAACCCCATTCGGCCTTTTGTCTCCTCTGTCAACTCTCCAACCTATGAAACGTCAAAATTTCTTTCAAAAATCCTAACTCCCCTCACAAACCTGCACCATAAGAACTCAAAAATACTATGGATGTAAAACTCGCTTTAGAAGGTATCAACATCCCAGAAGATCATTTGCTGGTATCGTTCGACGTCAAATCCCTGTTTACTTCAATTCCGATAGATTTGGCTTTGCAGTGTGTACAGACAAAACTGAACTGGCATCAAAAACTAATTAAAGAAAAAACAAATTTCAAACTGGAAGATATTTCGACTCATTTGAAAATCTGCACTGACGCTACCATTTTCAGATGGAAGGAAAATTTCTATAAACAACAACAGGGTACCCCAATGGGATCACCTATCTCTGTAGTTTTAGCTGAGTTGACAGTGCAGCACGTAGAGGAATTAATTTTGTCTAACGCACAGTGCCGACCTATCATTTGGAAGCGATATTTTTATGACATTTTGACCATCCTTCCCACAGACTCTATCCAAATCTTTCTTGACCACATCACTGGTGTAAATCGATTTAGCCAATTCACAGCAGAAACTGAAAAAAGATCATCAATTGCCCTATCTTGACCTACTCATATCTCGTAACGCATACGGAACGGTGAGCTTCAACATCTACAGGAAACCAACCAGCTCCAACAGTTATCTGAAATATGACAGTTATCACCCAACTTCAACTAAACGAGCTGTAGTTAGACAGGAGCGAAAAATATTGTTCATCAGAAAATAACGCCGAGGAGCAAAAAACAATCACGAGCATCTTGAATGAAAATGAATATCGGAAATAATTCTTCTAATCGACTATCAAGAAAAGCCACCGAAGACCTGCCCAGAACAATCAACAATAAAGTCAAATCAAATACGTATCTGCTCCTTATATAAAAGTTGCAAGTAAGAAAAACCAATTCAATACTAAAATGCCATAACATTCGCATTGGCAGTAAGCTAACGAATACATTGTAAAAATTATTAAGAAATAGCAAAGCAACACTCCTTCTCAAAGTACGAAAAAACGTTGTGTATCAAGTTGACTGTGAAAACTGTAATGATGTGTATATTGGAGAGACGCGTAAGTTTCGGGAAGGTTGAAGGAACATGCCAACAATATGAGCGAAAATATTCAAGCATCTCTTGTGAACGACCACGTAAAATCAACTAATCATCAAATGTCACTTGATTTTCCAAATGTACTTTCCAATGATTCAAATCCCAAGTCTAGGAAACTGATAGAAGCTTTCCATTCTCAGTGCAATCCAAATTCTATCAATAGACACGTCGACTTTTCCAAAGCTTACTGCCGCGTCTTACAATAATACAAAAACTGGATTTCTTTAGCATTCATTTTATTTAGTTAAAATATTATGTATTTATTTTTTATGATTTGTTGGGAGATAGGACACCAACTATGAGCAGGTAGCTCCAGCCGCTTAAAATTCCGTTCCCCTGAAGACGATTCATGTATAATGGCTCGAAAGCTCGGGGGCAAATAAACAACAAAACCCAGAAGACGTTCTAACTTATACTTGCAAAATGATTCAGCCTTTCAGCCTAGGAGTCCTCCAATCTTTGAATAAGTATATATTAGTGTAAGCTAGCAACACTGTCACATTTTCATAAGAAATTGCATTAATCCTCGCTGAAAAAAATACTGTAATGATATTCCACAGCAGCTGAAGTACTATAATAAAATATTGGAAGGAACTTACGCTCTTGCAGTCGAACCAAGCCGCTCTTGGTTCAGTTTCGAGTTCGTCAAGGCAGGGCACGACCCCCTGGGAACAAGAGTAGCACCTGAAGCAGCCCAGAACGGCGCTCCGTATGACGCTTGTCACCGCACTGAACAAAATAAACGTGGCTTCTGTGGTGGACGTAGCTGAGTCTTGAGGAGCTCTGTTAGCAAAGACATTCTGATTAGCTCTGTTGAAGGAGCTGCAATCTTTGATGAGAGTAGTGACAGGCTCGATTCTGCTTGTTTCTGCAGCCGTTTTCACCGGCGTATCATTTTCATTTCCACTGGGACTGAGTAATATTTCTTCATAACATGGTTGAATATTTGCATTTTCCTTCAATTCTGAATCGTGAGCAAGACTGTCTTCCGGCAACTGTTTCGAAAACCAAGTTGATGAATGTCCAAAATCTTCCGACAGGTCAGGATATAACTTTGCAGTAGACACGGACGCAGTCGCGCTAGGTTGCTCAGTGACGGAATCTGCACCCCACGCAGGACGTGAAACTTCGATATCGTTAAAGTAAAACGCCTCGTTGTGGAAGCCCATGCCTGCCTCTAAAATGTCCAAGTCACTTCTGTGCGCATGTCGCAGTAGATCCTTGTGTGAATTAGAATGTTCACAAAAGACAGCCCCGTCGCTGGCAGTCATTGTGAAAGCTTGTGAATGCCATCATTTAACGAAGAAAGAAATGGGCCTCAGTTAAGGAGAACTAATAAGGGCATCAATAAATTTTTATGAGGATCACAAGAATATCGAAGTTTAGTTGGTTCATGCCTTCCAAACTGATGAGAAACGGTAGAGGAGATGCACTGCTAACACGGTAATTAGATGAATACCTGCAACGAAAAAATAACGAGCAAAGTTAGTGCATCATGTAGGCCTATCTAAAAATGGTATCAAATTGAATGTTTTGAATCAGAATAGACGCTCATAAATCCCATTGATTCTGACAGTCACCTCAGTTCGCTCTGTGCAGCAGCAGCAGCAGCAGCAGCGGACCATAGTCTGTAGAGAATGCTGTCATCAATGACACTGAAGATCGCTAGATCGAACACCACCCAGGCGGCGTGCGAGCTTTTGCGTCGCTTGACGCGTTTAGTTACAATTTGATACCTACAAAGCTACACACACAAAGCCACACTTCCCTTAGCCGAGTTTTACTGATACCCCAGCAGCCACGAAGTTGGTCCTCAGTTGTGCTGGGACCTAAAACTGAACACGAATACAAGCTGCTGTGCAATCTGTGAAAGACGTGCTATCTGTGCAACGAGATTTGGAAAGTATCTGCCAATGGTCGGTAAGAAATAATATGACCTTTAATGCAGCAAAATTTGAACTGCTAAGATACGGAAAAAATCAACCACTCTTTGAATCCACGCAATATACCACCAGCGAT
>LQNS02007216.1:7373715-7390941 GCA_001587735.2 Parhyale hawaiensis | reverse complement strand
TTCACCTGCAATATCTCTAAGTATTAGTTGTTTTCTGTAGTTTTTTGTATATAGGCCTTGAATGTTGACCACATAAAATTTGTTCAATGTTTGGCAACTCTTAAGTTGTATTGGGTCATTGCATTGTTTCGATGGTAATTTTGGCAGTTTATTTAACTTCTTTTTCACATTTGTGCGGAATTTCCCTGATGTGGTGGTGGCCAAGTCGGCTGTTGGATTCCTTTCTGTCCTTTTTCCAAGTAAGTTTCCATTGCCAGCATTTTTTGATACATTGTCTCTAAAAAATTTTCTGATCCTCTGAATGTCCTGTTTCATATCTTGGAAGGACGCCCTCGTGTCAGCTTGGTTCTGTGCGCTAATAACAGGGTTGTTATCATTCCTATACGGTGTTTTCTCGCGCTCTGAGAATCTTTCTCTTCGCCTGTTGGCTTGTGACTGAGAATGACTAGGTGTATGCCACGGTATTCCAGTGTTTTCCCCGTGGTCTCTTTGATGCCACGAAAGGGGTTCAGAGTTAGTAGTACGTATGGTACTACCCAAGGGAATTTCGCCACATGAAGGATCCAGGCATTCTAATTTTCGGAAAGAATTTCGACAAACAATTGGATGAAACAAACCATAAATTTTTCGGGATTTGCAGCCATAACCTTAAGTATCTTTTCGGGTGGAAAAAGTGGCACCCTTTGCCTGAAATCCCGTATTTACAGATGACAACCTGTTAAAAATATCTATTCCAACTTGTGTTAATTGTGAACATATAGCGCAATAAATGAACTCACAGCCAGAGTACACCATTTTCATTTTTGTCGTTGTATTTGCATCCTTGTACTTTCCACAAACCCAGGTTTGGTTCACGTTCGGTCCGTCAGACACTGAACATCCATGTCCAGGTGGGCAAATTGGAAAATGATACCTGGCACTCTGATTGATTGCCAGGCATGATGCGTGGAAAATATGTTGCTCACACAGTGAGCACCTCACTGTTTTGCTAGGCTTCACAGATCGACACACAAAAAATATAGTCTAAGTTATCACCGACTGCACTTTCATTTTCTTGTTCACTTAAATTCCCTGTTTAAACTAGGGACACTGTTCTTTTTTCCACTTCCTATTTCTGTCATTACGTCTACGCCCCATGGCAAATTAACTAACAGGCGATACGTGCACTTCGGGCTTCGCGGTTGTCCTCGTAAGATTTTATAGTAGGTCGTTCACAAAGCACTGGCGCTCGATTGTTTTATTGCCTACGACTCTATGGTCTTGACAGTTTATTATGCTTGTGCAGAGGACCGTGGCTACACAACCTCACTGAATCACGTCAGTCGTAAGACAATCTAGTCACTCGTTCACCATACCTCGAAAACAGCAACAACTTCAACACTTTCATCCACCATAATTATCTGGAACATTCCTACAAGGCTCACACAATTAGGCAATAATTAGGCAAGCTCTTGTGTCTTCGTTTATCATCAAACGAGAAAATTCCTCCCCAGCGGTGAAGGTTGCAAATGGAACTTAAATTTCATTTTACTTTTATTAGTATATTCCATTGTTACAGGTTGTGGCCATGGACGAGATTTGGGTGAAAAAAAAATGTCATGAACTAGCTACAGACAGGCTAAGGTGCTATGCTCCTAGTCTGCAATTCATGACAAAAAATCGATAATAATCTAGAAGTTATGTAATGGACGGATACAATACCAAACACAAAATTGGTACATACATTAGGGACCGAACAGAGGCGTGTGCGATGCACATCCTCTCTACCTTTTTTTTACTTTTTGGAAAAGTGCACAAAAACTTATTCATGCGCTGTTGTTATACTCTGGATACTTCGGAGATTTGCTATATCCCCAGTCTACAGTTCATGAAAGGAAAATACCTATTGTAGAATGTGCAGCCTGTCATAAACTGGTTGCAGACTGGACGTATGGCAGAGGGGTTATTATACCAGATAGCGCATCGTGATGGGAATAGGCCGAAAACACGTATCAGCTGGGAAACAGTGGCCGACTGGAATCTTGAGAAAACAGTTACGTATGCCTCCAGACTACACGTATGAGTAGTAGTCAATGACCAGATTTTAAAATAATGATAGGAACATAGACCGCAACAGTAATACTGTTCCGGTTTATGGTAAGAATAATTTTATTTTAAAAAATTCAGCACAGTCCATGAAATGAATTTTATTGATTTTAGCTATTAACACCACTCGTGCATTCACAGCAAACGATACTAAAGCATTGTAATTATTACGTCTCCTCACTGCGGCCGATGAAGCTAGGTGCATAGATAACTTGTTGTGCTGCATTGAAATTCATTTCATAATTGAAATGAGATCAATAAATGTCTTGCACATATAGGCTAATTATAAAATACATGGTATTGCAACTCACAGAACATTACTAATTTATATCATTATTGATATGGTTCTGTTCTATATGTTACACGCTATTACTAATTATACGTTAGTGTAAACAACCAGATTATTTTACGCACTTCATACGTTCTATTGCAGAGGGTTTCCTCGCTTCTGTTTTCCTCTTCTAGATAGTGTGTGTGGCCTAGCTCAGTCTATGTGCTAGGTTAGGTTGGGGTAGGTTAGGTTCGTGTACCTTAGTTACGAATAGGTAAGGATTGGGCTTAAGCTAGAATAGCGGCCTAACCGAGCCTGTATACACACCTAGCTGAACGTCAGGTAGGAGGACCACCTGCTATACAGGCACAGGCTTCATTTAGAGTGGTACATAGAAATATATAAATAGTAGCCACTCATAGTTTCTAGTCTTACACTAATGATAAGCTGTTCCGCTTGCATTTGTACGATGTCACTACGAGTACCTAATAAAGCTGATATGTTGATTATTATAATCTATTCATGCGGGAGTCAATATAGGAGCGTTTGTGAGACAACTTTAAATTCAAAACTATCGATACAATATGGCCTATTAAGAGCAGGCTATTCCTAAAGCACTACTACGTGACAGCCTTCCGAGTTCAGATTCGCGCCTAATTTCTAAAGTTATCCAGAACTTCATTAGTGAGGCTCGCTATGTCCGCTAACTTGAGGAGGAACATTTTAGTACAGACTCGCACGGTTGTGTTGGTAGGGCCACAAGAAAGCATTCGAAAGCTCTGAAGTGAAAACACAGGACAAAAGACTGTCGTGCGCAGCGGGCTTTAGATGACAACAGCACTCTGGCGCTCACCGCGTCTCGTAAGACGGGGTTAGAGGACACCTCAGATATGCTCGGAGGTTCGGGGTAAAATCGGGTTAACTGCGGACCTCAAGCTGGGGAATCCGCACACCCGGGTTCATTTTTACCTCCGCCAAGGAGGTTATGTTTTTGTCGTGTCTGTATATTTGTCTGTCCATCTGGCACCAATATAACTAAAAAAATCAGTACCAATTTAGATGAAATTTACAGGGATTGTTAGGTATGTTAGGAGGAACAGATGATCAACTTTTGGTGAAGATATATCTATCCGTTTGTTTGTTTGTTTGTCTGCCTCATTTTTCTCATTGCCATAACTCGAAAAGTTATGGATGGATTGTTATGAAATTACATGAGTGTTTAGGTATATAATAAAGAGTAAATGACCAAATTTTGGTAATGATCCGTTTGTTCGTTGTTCGGATGTCAGAGTTTTAATATTATGCTTGTTAGCACAATAACTTAAAAAATAATGAATGGATCTTTATGAAATATATAGGGGTTGTTAGTAATATTGAAAGACATAAATGATCAAATTTTGGTGCAGATCGGTTGGTTTGTTTGTATGTTTGACTCATGTTTGTCATAACGTTTGTTAGCAGTATAACTCAAAAATTTGTGAACAGATCTTCATGAAAATTGCACAAGCTGTTATTACTATCAAAAGAAACAAATGATTCGATTTTGAAGTTAATACAAAGAAAATCATAGTTTCAGAGCCAATTTGAATTTTTTGCTACCGTTGCTTCACTTGGCGGAGGTATGCGCTCTGAGAGTGCTCTAGTTATTATAATTCGATTCAGTGGTTCACGCTGCTGATAGATGGTGCCCAGACCTTCAAGAAGTGCACGGTTGAGGTGGAGCACAGATTATCAGAGCTCCGACCCTCCGGCTCAGTGCCCCCGCAATGGAAAAATGCTGACGCTGCAGGCCAAGCAGCGCAATAATTCCCATGCCTGGTGGGAGACCAACTCGGGATCTATAGCATGCAGGCACAGCATTCAAACATCTGGCTGCTGAGGAGATGAGGTAATGGAAACTGTACATTTAAACCCTTTTTTTACGGTGTAAAAGAAATATATGTATGCACTGTTGAAATAGGTGCTATTCCTGCAGGAAAGGCGAGGGTAACCCATTGAGGCGCAAGATAACCCTTATTGGTCGTAAATGAGGCACTATTACGTAATACGTAATCTTCTTATCAAAATATTATTAACACACTTAACCTCCTGACACTAAGCAGATGCCTCTACAATCTACAAAGACTTTTCGCGTCGAACATTGCAATTTTGAGCTTAAATGTTGAACACTACATTCATACTTAATTAACCTATTTTCCAGAGATATTTATTACTGTCCTAAGTGTATACGTAGTCGCGCAAATCTCTATTTATATATATTTTTTACGAATTTATGTTTTCATAACACTTCGCCTACATGATGAGCAAAACAACCGTTCCATTTGCAAGAATGAGTTCTCAACTATAGACTCTTTTAATCCAATCGAGCTCACAACAGTAGAGTCCCTCTTCATCCGTAGAACAAAACCCAGCCTTAACATTATGTCCTCAGCTGTACCACTTTACACAGTCCACAATTTGTCCCACATCAGGCGACTGTGCACGAGCTGGCATCCGGCCTCTCCCCGTAGCTCTGTTCATTCGCTTTTCAGTCTTCCCCCGACAGCATGTAGGTTCCCCTCACAAAATTAGAAATAAAAGAATTTTTTATTTTGTAGGATATAATTTGCTTCTTGTGATGGTTTGTTTTTCTCTCCCGAAACATTGACTTTTATTCGTTCGTCGACTTTGTATCTATACAAGATAATCGCACACAACATTAGAAAATTTAAATTTGGCATGGGAACCAAGGGGATCTTTAATGTGCAGTGCAACACTTCCACACTCCCCATCTTTGTGGTTATATCTTCGCAAAGCATAATGTTCCATTTCGTGTTCCTGCATCATCTAGATGAGCTCCAGCACTAGTACCTTTTGTTTTCCGCAGTGGTTTCCATACAGGCTTCGTGTGTTAATAACATGGAGTTTGCTAATTCTTAGGTCCTCGTTTGGTGTAAGTATTTAAAACATATTTTGTAATGATATATTCCCGAAACTATCACTAATCGATTTGAGGAAAATATTCACATATTTTGGTAGCATGGAGCATTCTAAGACGTTTTCGAGTTATTTAACTTTGAAGTTTTCACGCTTTTCTTAGGGAAAAAAATAACTGGCGACGCAATAGGAACGTAAACGACCCGCAAATAACCTAACCTTACCTAACCAAACCTTACCTTACCTAACCTAACCGTACCTTACTTTACCTAACTTAACCTTACTTAACTTACCTAATTTAACTTACCTAACTTAACCTAATCTTACCTAACCATTTCTTGCTATAAAAACATATGAGAACCTCGGCATCCCCAACTGGAGATTGATGACACTTTACTTCAGGAGTCTAGCTCCTTGGAGATTCTTGGTGTTGTCTTTGATGAGGAGCTTACCTTTGAGCCGCATATTACGAGGTTGGTGTCACGCGCTTCCACTAAGAATGGACTCCTGCGTAAGGTGAAATCCGTGTTTGGTGATAGTCAGGTTGCCCGTAGATGTTTTTATGCGTTTTTGCTGCCTGTGTTGAAGTATTGCTCACCGGTCTGGGCTTCAGCTGCTGAAACTCACTTGCGTCTGTTAGACCAACTTGTTAGTTCAGCCAGCAGGCTGTGCGCTGATACTGATGTACTGAACCTGTCCCACAGGAAAAGAGTTGAAGAGCTATGTATGTTTTATAAAGTGTACAATAATGAGAGGCATTGATTGTATTCTTCTTTCCCTGTCCTCAAGGTTTTTGGGAGAGAGACTCGTGCTGCGCGCGGTGCGCACTCTTTCCCTTTGGAGGCTGTCAGATGTCGAACTAATCAGTTCTGTCGGTGCTTCGTGCCCTGGTCGGCTAGGATTTGAAATTTGTTGCCGGCATTGGCTTTTGGTCGTATTGGCCTGCAGGCGTTTAAGTCAGCTGTTAATGTTTTTTGCTTCATTTCTTTTAGCAGCGTTTTGGGCTTCCCGGTGTTGCCAGATGCTTCATTTGGGTTGTATTACCTGTCCGTTGGAGCTCAAGCGTGAATAATAATAGTAATAATAATACTTCAAGTCAAATATCTCGAAAACGAAGCATGTGTGACAGAAACGTCATTAATAAAAAATGTCTTAGAATGCTTCATTCTACCCAAATATGTGAAAATTTTCCTCAAAATTGACTAGTAGTCTTTTCGGAAATTATACCTGTAATGTCTTAGCGTGGATTTTTGATTGCTGAACTGATGGTGTATTGCAAGATCTTGCCTCTATTCTTAGGCGGAATTTTCTACTCGTTGTGGATTCCATGCTGTGCGTTTGCCAGATAATTTACCATGGACAGAATTTTTTCGTACACGGTCTTAAAAAACCTTCTTGTTTCGTAAATCCCTTTTCATGCATATATTGCACGCACTGACGGCGAAGCCCTTTATAACAATATTATGTTGAACTTTTGGTGTAGTTCCCTCAAAGTCATTGAAGGCTGATGTCAAGGCCCTCTGTAGCAATATGATGATCATTAGATTACTATGACCTTTTTGGTGCATTTTCCTCAAACTTCTTGGAGGTGTCTTCGGTGGTGCACCAGATCTTTTGAGGCTTTCCAGAGTTTCTCGACTCTTATGTCTAGAAACAACTGCAGCAATGGTCATAAGCGGCAATTCAAGCTTTTCTTATGTTTTCGTTTAAGTTTCACCCTCTTTGCATTTCGAAAGTCATTTTATTTACTGAATTTTAAGGTTCTTTAAGTTTATACGGTACCGTTTGATGCTGCAATATAATGACTCACGACGAAGTATTTTTATAGATACCTACATTACATATCAGCTTATGAACGTATTACAGGAATATTACAGAAAATTCTTCGCTAAGCGATATCGATAATTAAGCGATTGAAGCATTTTGAACGCAGAAACTTGTTTTTTGAGTGCAGTCTCACTCTAAAATGAAAGAAATCTGTGTACTCTCGTTACTTATTAATTTTTCTTGTAATTCGCTTCACGATTTCATCATTATTACTCTTTTTTTATTTCACAAATTTGCTCAACACCGAATCTCTTGGAGTACGAAAATATGTTTTCCCAACTCTGTATAATTAAAATCTATGTCCTTGGGCTCGTCATACACCAGACGACAAAGAATAGAGAATGGAACAATTTTGGACATCCTCCCAAGAAAAATTTTGAAAAGTAGAAGAAGAAAATTCAAGAACCTAGTGAATATACATCTACAGTTTAACAAATTTACTACTCTGAACGGCTCCTTCCATTTCGGTCAGATGCCTAACCTGCAGCACTGAATGATATTGTGTAAGTCAGCTCTAACTTATTTCTAGATCCTCATTCATTATTTTACTAACTATACAAATGGTAAATGAAAAAGGGTTAGACGAGTCTTAATTTATTTCAAATACTCTTCGGCAGTATAGCCGAACATTTCAAAGTCGATGCGGTAGTATTCGTAAAGCTGCTGCACCAGCGATCGGGGCAGCGTCTGTAGAAGAATATAGAAATACGTGAGTGCATCGCAGTGAAGGTCAAAGAAACAGAAAGTTCGCCAATAAAACAAGGCTTATTGCCAGAATACAATTAAAATACAGTATTTGCATATTTTAATGACACGGAAGCAGTTCAATGGCAGTCGGTGCGTTTGATAATTCACATTAATATGTCTCCTAGTTAATGATATTAGGCTGTCTTGCTTTGCAGAGTTTTAAAATAAAGATCAAGGCAAAAACTAAAGATATAAAAAACATATTTTCTGAAAAGCTGGTCTATATTAAAAATTAACGTTTCGGCTATTCGGCCATCATCAGCAATCTGAAATAGATTGAAATGCATAAAGATCAACATGTCTCTTAGCATACAGTCGAAAACCAATGAACTAGCATACTAATCATAAAATGCCTGACATGATATAAACTTAACCAGTTTCTATTTGGAGTGGATGAGACGATTGCAGGTCGTTTAATTTCGGTTTTAGTTTAAAATGAATAGCGATTCTAAAATGCATAAGTCTTAAGAGGATTTGCCTGAACCTAAAATCTTGAAATTTTCGTCTTTCACAACACACTTGGACTGCTGTGAATGGGATCTAACGGATGATGTGGGGGAATGGTCTACCTAGTACCAAGCCAATAATTATTGTGAAGTTCCTTCCAGCATGCTCGAAAGTCCTTACTGTAGGGGTACGCGAGGTACACCCCACGTACCCAGATCCACACTATGGACAACAGTAATTATATACGACAGACGACAGGGAGCTTATCCTTGAACTTAAAAAATGAACCGATTGTAAAATTATTCACTAAAAATACATTCAAATCGACACAATGGGAAAACTTTCCGACCAGCAACGTAAGCTCTTCGACTCCTGGCCGGAATATGGAATGGTGACGTACAATTGCTTTTTCTTTACAGTCGGGACACAAGCAGGGGGCGCGAACTTCGTATTGAATGTTCTCTAATGCATTTCTGAATAAGATTCGCTGGGTAACCATTGTGAACAAAGTAATTCTTTGAAAATAAAATTCTGTTTGCAAAGAAATAGAATCAGATCTAATCCTATTAGGACAAGCTGAAAGGGTTTGATCCTATTTATTTTAAACTTGAGCGTACAGAAACTAAAAAAGCTTCATACCATACCGGTAAAAGTTATTTTACGATAAATAGAGATGGTGAACTTATGGTTTACACGGGTTATGCAACAATCAAGAAATGCCAATGAATTATTTTGCTCCCGCTCCATTGTGAAAATTATGCTTGGATGTTTGTTGTTCAAGTAATTAAGAAACATTGCGGCATGAGACTGTTCTCGGAATAAAAGAAAAGTATCGTTTACGTATCTACGGTAAAAAAGAGGCTTAAATTCATCTGGGCAGTCGGATAGCCAAGTGCAGGAAGTTCTTGTTATAGGCCAAGGAACCGTTCCGGAACCAAGTGGCTTTGAACGAGGAATTGGCACTAAACAACACCTCTTAAGATGCGTGTTGCAATCAAACTGCCGGTGTCACTAATGTTACACCAGATTCAGTGCGACTCAAGTTAGGTAACACTGACGACAACCTCAACATGAAGGACTTGTCCGATTGGGTGCTAAAATTAAGCCTTCTAGGCAAGACTAGTTTGAAACTTCAGACGCAAGCATTGGCTTTGCTTATGTGAATCCTGTTGTAAGTGTTAAAAGCAACGCGATTACGTTGATAAGGCTAAAAACTCCCTGTCGTAAACCAAGATTGAATTCCTGTAAGTCTGAAGTGTTCAGATTAAGGGCCAATGCCTGTAACTCAGCTGAACGAATCAAATCCAGCGCACCTGCCTGAAGTTTCGGATGAGTTAAGCTTAACATTAGCGCCCAATCGAACGTAACCTTGTATAAAGCTTTGAGCTGGGTAAAAGCACTTTTGTTTACAAACATTGCCTTTATTTGCAAGCAGTGTGATCAATTGATATACGAAAATGAAGAGTATATCCCATGGCTGACGTATGCCTGCTCTATTGGAGGTTTTTCTTATTTTATAAAAAAACAGCCAAATTAGAGTTCCGCCAACAATGTTAAAGTGTGAGGTTTCTGCTTATTCAGCTGAGATTGTATAGTATCCATCCCATTCCCATATTTTCAAGTGAAACGGTGTTATAAAAGAGCTCGTAGCAACATTATGTAGACCAGGAAACAAAAAGCGTAAAGGGAGGACTCACGAGAAATTTGCACCAAAAAGTGACGTCATCATCGACGAATCTATGGTTGAGCAGCCTAGAAGTATTTTAACTAATTCAACCAGAAAAAAATGGTCTTGAATTGCATATTCATCGCTAGCGTAAGAATAAATTAAGATTATATAAACTAATTTAGCAATTATCTATAGAAAATTTCAGTGCATGCTTTTGGAAACTTTCATAGCACTAGCGCCGTATTTGTTCTTTTTCAGCGACCTGATTTAACTTCTTCTTCTTGATTGAAGCCTTACTTACACTTCATATTCAGTTCACGGTGCTATTCACAGAACGTATTTACTACTTAACAAAAAATATACGCACCATTATAGCCAGGTTTATAGGCGAGGGCAACCACAGTAACAGTTAGCCTATTGCTCGAACTTCGGTACTTGGCGACAACATTTTACGGTATTTTACAGCTCAAGTAGCTAGCACCAATCATGAGCGGGAGATTTAATGAAGTAAATCGAAAAAATACGGTGATATGTTCAAGAAAACAAGAAAGGAATGCCTTAGGTCCAACTCAGGATGTGATGTAAATTTGCTACGTGCTGTCACGGTGAAGTTTTATTTTAGTCCTATTGAGTTTTCGCGTTGCATTGTTTGCTTCCTGATGTAGACTTTCATACTACGCGTCTCAATGCCTTCCTCCGTTTTCTCTGATTACTGAAAAATAGTAGAAAATAAAGAGTTTTATGGAATATCACAATATTTTTATTGATTATCAAAATTAATAAATCGTAGAAAAAAAACGAATCCTTAAATGATAATATATGTTGCATATCGTCCCAGACAGTGTTTAATTTACATAAACTTAATAAACTGAGTAAGATAAACTGTACGCGTGGATAGTACGCCTCTTGGAAGTTGACACTAGTGCTGCAGGAGAAATGATGCTATTCAAAACCAAGGTCGCTAAATAAAATGCCTGGAACTGAAAATTTTGGGGCTAAATCGAAACCAGTATAAAACAAATCCGGTCTAAAACGAGGACTTCCTGTACGCTCATGATATGACATAAAAATATTAATATTTGCGAATGTGGGGCCCCATACCTAGGCCATCTACCTGTCCAGGAAGCAAAGAGCGTAACGGGAGGATTCAGGAAAAATTAGCACCAAAAAGTGACGTCTTCATCGACGAATCTATGGCTGAGCAGCCTAGGAGTATTTTAACTAATTTCACCAGAAAAAATCGTCTTAAATTCCGAAATTCATCCCTAGCATATAAATAAATGAAGATAATATATACTAATTTAGCTATTATCGGTAGAAAATTGCAGTGCATGTTGGTGGAAACTTTCACAACACTAGCGCCGAATTTGTTCCCTTTCGGCGACTCAATTTAACTTTTCTTTCTTGATTGAAGCCTTATTTACACTTCATATTTACTTCACAGTACTCTTCACGGAATATATATTTTCCTTGCCAACAATTATAAGCATCATTATAGAAAATTCTGTACGCGAGAGAAACCACAGTAACAGTTACCCCATTGCCCGAACTTTCTGTACTTGGCGACAATATTTTTCGACATTTTGCGGCTCAAGTAGCTGGCCAGTCTTGAGCGGGAGACTGAATGAAATAAATCGAAAAAATACGATGATATGTTCAAGAAAACCATATACGAAGGTCTGAGGTCCCACTTCTAAAACACTACAACTCGTCGATGTGATGTAAATTTGCTGCGTGCGGTCACAGCTATGTTTTCTTTCAGTCCTATTGACTCCAGTTGCATTCTTTGTTTCCGTACGAGCGAGATAACCCTAATACAAATACAGAACTATTATATAATTGGTTTAAGCATATATTATTCAACTCTTGAGAGACCAACGTTCCCATTTTGGGAACATGACTGCAAGTCACTATAAAAGCTTATGTATTGTTATTTTTGAGTTTGTGTTACATCGGACATAAGCAGAAAGACCTAATCTATATTCTTGGTTGGTCTGAAGATTCATTCCTTCATTCAACATTGGTCTTATTGCAGTCCGTTTTGAGTTATTTTTAGCAAAAAATAGTTAACAAACAAAATGTAGAACTTTTAATTAGACGAAGTGTTGCGTATCGGGCAAATGGGGCATAAATAACTTTATTAATAATTAATTAATAGCACAGATGCCCATATGATACATATTCTTAATTCTTTCGCACTTTTGACGATAAGAGCAATTTTGTTCTATGTTCCGAAAATGGGAACGTTGGTCACTTCGGGGTGTAGAATGTCATATTCTGCAGACTTTGATGAACGAGGGTAAGAAGTAAGGTGGCAAGATTTAGCTTCCAAGTGTGAATGATGTGCAGTGCTGATTGCTTCTAGTTACAACTTTTCATACTACTGTGGCAAGCATGATAATAAAAAAACTACCTTTGGGGTCCCAAGTCGTAAAATATTCTTGAGCCCCTGGAAAACGGCAATACGGCTCTAATGGAAGATCTGGCGAAGAATAGACTTAGAGCGTGGTGAACAATCAGAGATAACCTTATAGGGAACCTGTCCGCCAGTGTCAAGGAAATTTCGCGCGAAAGAACACAGAAGTTACTATGATTACGGAAGAAACGACACAGTTTTATGTGCTCTCTGGAACGACAACAGCGCTGTGATGATTGCTTGTAACTTATGGCGTTTCACCGATCCAAAAAGTTCAGAGGTGGGTGATTAATCAAGGGGAAAAGACCATCGACCAACCATTCATAGTCCACAAGTATTACCGCGGTATGGGTGAAGTAAATGTGCATGACCAAATGTTATCCTCCTACGGGCCCAGGCTGCGATCCAGAAAATGGTGTTGGAGTATATTCTCACAGTTACTGAACTCGCCCGTGGTTGCCATATTCAGATTCTTCCCGTATGTGACTCCGTTCTCAAAGCAGCCTGACAGAGACTCCAGAAGAGAGAGAGCTCGTACTCTTGTAAGGCCGGAGCCCCATCAGCAAGACAAGCGACGTGCAACGCGACAAATTTGTTGTACAACAAAACGTAACGGAGGGTGCAGCAGTCTGCTGCCCCCACCGTCACAACTACGATGCTTCGCGACACCCGTGCATTGCTGCAGCACGACTCCCGTATAAACCGCATTGCTTCGCTTGTTGCTGTCTGTAATTCCTTAGGCCGGGAACAGACCGGAGCAACAAACGACGCAATGCGATACTTACGGGAATTGTGGTGCAGCAATGCACGGGTGTCGCGAGGCATCGCAGTTGCGGCGGTGTGGTCAGCAGACTGCTGTACCCTCCGTTACATTTTGTCTTGCAACAAATTTGTCGCGTTGCACGTCGCGCCTCGTCAGTGTGGCGGTGGCCTAAAGGTACAAAGCAAGAGGAAACGACACAGGGCCCAGCATCATCAGCATCGGAGGCTTTTCACTATGGGGACGTGACCCGTTTCCTTGAGACTTAGGCCGGGGCCCCGCAGAAAGCAACAAGCGACATAATGAGATTTTTCCAGGAGTCATGTTGCAGCAATGCACGGGTGTCGCGAGGCATCGCAGTTGCGGCGGTGGGGACAGCAGACTGCTGTACCCTCCGTTACATTTTGTTGGGCAACAAATTTGTTGCGTTGCACATCGCTTGTCTCGTCGGTGGAGCCCCGGCCTTATAGTCATGGATGATGCAACATGTGCAGCAACAATACTCGTCTGAAATGCGTCTAATGTGATAAGCGGTTGCACAGGATGTACAGTGAGACTTATCATAAGCGATAACTGCATCAATGAGACAAGTTCCTATGATTAGCTGAGCGAGAGTACGAAAGAATAATCAGGAAACTTTTACAGTGACTTGCAATTTTCTTCCTTGTTTTAGGCTATAGTTTTATTTAATAATAAAAATGTTCTAATATTGTGCTATAACATGAGTTCCATTTGCTAATTGAGGCTTAGGAATGTTGAATGTGCCTATACACCAAAGAATAACCTTTATATATGGATATCATATATTTGTTATGATCTATACCCCTAAGTTACCGACGTTCCCATTTTTAGAACTTCATAGAATACAGTAAAGAAAACGGATTTTTGATACTTTATGGTTTTATAGGCTCTCATTAAACTCAATACGCATAACTTCTATGAAAATTTTGTATAAATTCAGCCTATTTCTTGGTGCCATCACTAATGGGTTAATAGTTTCAACGGTATGTTAGTATATGAATTTTCAATATCAAAGGACACCATGAAATGCGAATCGGGCATCTGGGAAGTGAACAATCTCCAGGGAGAATGTGCTTGAATTTATAAAGTATATTCATCAGACGTGAGTGGGTTATAATTGTAAGAGAAGGTCCCCCTGCCAAAAATTTAATCAAGTGAAGTTATCCCATTCTTTCTCCTATAGACTATTACTATTGGCCTAAGAGTTCCGGATTGGGAAGCACCTGTTAGTCTAATACTGTTCCAGTTTCACTTCGCATTTTCCTTTTTTCTTTTTTTTTTTTTGAAGGAACATAGTTTGATGTATGTGCGTAGCTCAAAAACTTCTATTGAATTGAACATAGACTATAAAGAAAAGTGTTGCAGAGCAGGGAAACCAAGTTCAGAGTTATGTTTCGTCAATGGACAGTCATTAATTATCATGCCTACGGACAGTATGAATAATTATAGGAAGTTCGTCCTAATTTCTAGGACTATTAGAATTGTATAGAATATAGGCACGTATTGTACATAAACTACTTGAGTATCCCATACAATTGAGTTTTTCAATCAACGGATTGGCAGCAATAAACCCAGAAATTGATGAATGTATTTACCAGTAGAGCTTTCGGCCGAGCTCATTCCAATAGCCGTAAGAAAAGGGAGGTTAAAGAGGGTGCAGTAATACTGAATAACAAGTCTTGGGTCAGTACAGTTCAGGATTTTATGTGCATTTAAATTTCGTTTTCCTTGGAGGAGCTGTCACCCAACAACGTGACTTGGGAATCACTATTACAAACAAACTATAACACAGCAAGTTGACAAGAGTGTGAAAATGTGTGTAGTTGCCAATAAAATTAAAATGTATGAATTGTTTGTCGTTCAGAGTAACAGTGTACTTGTTAATCTATTGCAGACCGCCCCTGTAGACCTCACCACCTCTTCAGATGGTGAGGTCGAAAGGGGCGGTGTTACCATTACTGTTGGCTTATGTTGATGAATAAGAGTTTTTTTTGTCAATCAATGCATTCTTTGCGTTGTGTTGAAAATGACATTATAGGTGTTCACTCCAACTCATGCGCCGTGCATACTGACGCGATACAAACCTGCACAGACAGCTGGTACCTTATGCGCCGTACTTGCATCAGCAATATGAGGCAATCAAAGAAACAAACGGATGGACGGATCTTCTCCACCAAAGGTTAATCATCTGTTCCTCCTAACAATTAAAGTTACCCTAGAAATGAAACCACACGAGGTGAAACAGGACGTTTTGGTGCAGACACAACCCTTCACTACATGAACCAAGTCATGTTGCATAATATGGTGGCTGCGCAGTGCGCATGTTATTTCACATTATTCTCACGGGCATACTATACCACTTCGTGGTTGCTAATTGACATCACCTAATGGTTACCACTGTTACATCACATCATAATTACTTGAATGTCGATGTTACCTCAAATAGTGGCTGCCTATGTTATGTCACTTCATGGCTTTCAATGCTGCATCACATCATGGCTGCCGTATGCTCTAACTTTCAATTCAGCTCTGTTGCCTGCGCTGATTTCTCACTTTGCGCGTATAACAAATAATTTTCGTGAAGAACTCCCATTAGCTGCTAAAGTGGTATTTAATTACAAAGCTGAGTATACCACCAAATTTTGATGTCTATATTTGCCAACACGAGACTCTATTTCACTCACTATAGCGAAATCATTCTAGTTTGCTGTAAAAGCCAATGGATGACATAAACACTTAATTTACGATACTGCGTTTTAAAGCCGTTATAGTATTGTGAATTTGTTACTCGTAAAAATTTGGCACTATGCACAAGTTTGCCAATCATTAGTGAATGCAAAAGAATTGAGTAAAATCACCTAAACTAAGTACGAAGCAGTAACGGAATAATATATGAAAACATGCAGACATGCTAACTTTTGTACTGCCATTCTTGCCGCTTGCCTGCGAAGCTATGAAAAATTTGCTGCAGGACGGTCATGGGGCCACAGGGGTATTGCTGCACACTTGAAAAACCAGCACGTCGAGCCTCATGCGTCGCAGACAAGCGTCAAATTACTGGTCTCGACCACAGGAAGTCGTGGGACAAAGCAGGGAAGATAATAAACGAGTCTACCGAGTGATACCAAAGGAAGAAAGGGAAAACAAAGCCGAGAATTAATTGACGATAGTTGAAAAGGAAAAAAGTCATTCCACAAAGTCATTTCACGCATTTTCAGCATTCAACCACACAAAATACCGGAACGATCATAACTAAAATTGTATCAATTGTGTCTTACATTGAGCGTAATCATTCCTGTGATTTGAAAAAGATCCGTTCACATAACTTTTGGAGTTATTATGGTAACAGAAATAAGATCAAACACAGAGGTATCAGTGAGACACACACACGCGCACAAACTTAGTCATTTTGTTGTCAAATTTTGAATTATAAAGCTAATTTTGTTCCACACGATACCTAAGATTAATCTATTGAAAATAAGGTGCATGCTTGCCGTAATGAAGATAAAAAAAATAAGTAATCTGGCCTTCACGCTACCCACAGCGAGTCGGATATCGATGTCCAAACATCACTGAGGCTGCTTGATAGTAGGACGTAGCGGACCCGTAAAAGAAACTGGTAGGAGCTTACAGCACCATTGTGGAGCCTGTTCACCAACGGATCTACCGTGAAGTTTTTATTTTTCATTTGAGAAAATGACTATGTAAGTCCCATCGCTCCCTACATCGTTAAGAGGACAACGATAATGCTATTGGCATCGCTCTCGCTTCCACACCCTTAGCAGGCCACGATCAGGAAGTTGCACGTCACCGCTGTGGGCCCACCTCCGCCCAGCTACGATCTTTTTTCCCCACTACCTACTCTTATTTTTACATTCCTCTTTCTTTCCACGGAATTGACTCTCCGTGCCTGCCCTCGGACGTACCTGAATCGGTATATTCTTCCCTTCATCTGAGTAGCGCTTCGAGGTCACTTTCTAGAGTTGCTCTTTTTCTAGGCAGATGTGTAACCTTACCCCGTAAATTTCCTTGTAAGGTTGTGCGACTGGGAGGAAGTGGCGCGGCAG
>LQNS02007216.1:7339937-7350925 GCA_001587735.2 Parhyale hawaiensis | reverse complement strand
AGGAAATTTCATAAAAACTTCTGAAAAGGGCCCAAATTTTTACAGCGTTCGACAATAGTCTTTCTCAGAAAGAAATTGCTGCATAAATGAAATGTTCAAGGAATGGTGACCAAAGTGCTATCAGAAGATATAGGGAGACAAATTCATTCAAAAATCGCTCAGGACAACGCCGAAAAAGATGACCGGCATGAAGAGAGGACAGACTGATGAGAAGGGCAGCGCCGGCTAAAGGGAAAAAAACGTCTGCAAATATGTATGCTGAGTTTCAAGAAGCAACGGGCGAAGAAATCTTTTCGCACACGGTAAGACGATCGAAGACTTGTAAAATTTGGTCTCAAATGAAGCAAAGCTAGGAAAAACCTTGTTGCTGTGTGATGCATGCCAATAGGAAGAAAAGGTTTTTGTTTGCTCATGAACATTGGACTAGTGATGATGGGGCTAAAGTGACTTATTTAGATGGAAGCAACTTTGCGGTGCCCTGATGATTCTCTAAAACAAATGTGCACGGCCAATTTGCGTTGCCCAAAATGCGTTGCACCAAAGGTGGAATTTGGAGGAGGCAGCGTTATGGTTTGGGGCTGTATGGCGTCATCAGGACTGGAATGCTGTTTAGATGCCAGGGCAGAATGAATTCGGCAGTTTACTGTACATCACCATGTTGCACAGTGTACAGCCCCTCATTGGTGGAAATATCTAATATGAATAATATCAAATTGTTATCTCGGAACAAGAATATACTCCATGCCACACATCAAGAGTTTCGAAGGGTTGGTTTGAAGGGCATGTGGGGTAGTGAATTGACCCCATATGACTACCCCGATTGAAATCCCTTCGAGCATTATGTAGTCACACTAATGGAAAACTTATTATGCATGCATGTTCCTCGAACCAGCAAAGGCCCAACTTCATGTTGTTTCAGGCACTTGCGGTAATTTAGTCTCGAGCACGCCAAAAACTGCGATAAAACTTAAAGGAAGCCATACTAACAGTTAGATGTCATCATACTTATACTAGAACTTAGCATGTTGTATGGTGTCATCAATGATGTACGTTCAAATAGGTTTTTCTGTCTTTATTAATGGCTCATAATTTTGTTTATGGCTGTTGACGAAACTTTATACCACTTTCACCCTCCCACCCGATGAGCTGGAGAACAGCGAAACGCGAGTCGTGGGTACCAAACTTTCTTCAACTGCTTCTCTTCGAGTTCTACAAATAAGTTATGCCATTGCAAGAAAATAGTGTACCGGTATATACATATATATTTATATTTTATGTATGGCGCAGTCAAGTAGCAGCATTTCCGGTATCACCTCTGACATGCATGAACACGTTCGTGTAGGCAAGCTCAGGTCCACAGTAATTATAATGAACTGTCCCCATGTTCGTATCGAGATGATTTTTCGAATGATTCGGACCAACAGCCCTCGAATTATAGCATAGATAGTTTCTGTTTTCCTAGGGTGACCACACCGATGGTTCGAAATTATGATGAAATTTAGCATTTAGCGTTTGAAGGGTGATCGTTGGCGAAGATTTGTAGCTGCAGGCCATGGCTGTCTACATAGCCGTGTGTTTGGCAGGGGTTGGTTTGTCAGACAGGTGGTGTAGTCATGCAAATGTAAGAGTGTGAAGGTTCGCGGCACTAAAGTATCGCTTAGTTATTGTTCTACGCTCCTAATGACGTGTATCAGGTCACGAGGAGTGTGTTAGGTCCGCCGATATGTACTGTATTAAACGAAGTTAATCTAAGGCGTGTGCAGACGAGCGCCATCTTCGCTGATTTCGACAGGACAGTATTGTGGGTAAATCCAGCTCGCCAAGACGTGTTAATGCATAGCTACGCAGCAGCGAACCGCGCTTGCGATTACAATATTTTTTTTGGGAAAATTGTTAGATGTTGCATGCAAAAGATAATTATAAATAATAATTTAATCACTTTTATTGCTTGTTTACAAGACGGCTATTTATTCACTGGGCATAGTTCTCAGCGACTGAACGTTTTGTATGATCTTGTTGCTTGTAAGCGAAACTTTGACGTGCAAGATTTCTGCCGGCTATCATCGTCGTAACTTGGAGACAAGTTCATTTGATAATTTTGACATTTCAGTTGGAACCGACACCATTTAAAGTAAAGTTTTACGACAACGGCGGCGTTATGTACCGTAGTTGAGAATAGATGGCAGGGAAAATTGAATTGCAAGTAACTTTGAATTGCTCGAAAGCTATGAAGAAGATTGGCCTATATCCAATCCTGCTGAATGCGCCCTTCAGGCAACTTTTTCGCTTAGTCTGTTAGAGCATTTATTTGTGAAGTGCCATTCTACGTAATTTTTGCTTCTCGTCTGCTTTGGACTTATACGGTAGACGCGATGCTTTAGCACAGGCAATGGTGAACATGGTTGTATGGCGTATGTTACAGTAGATGCGGTGAATTAGGTAAGCCCAAGTGGGTCTTTAAGGGATGAGAGGTCCCTCAAGTTAGATTTACCTGTGCATTTAGTTCTTCAAAGCTCTATAATTTATGGACAATATTTAGAGATACTGCACAGTGTTTATGTCATTCATTCGTTGAAATTATGCCTTATAGTTCGGAAAAGTTAGCGTCTCCTTACTTTACTGCTTTTGCTAGATTCTCGCTACAGACTCGGTTTCACTTAACACAGTCGCTAGGAGAGTGCACAGCTTTTCGAGTTCTAATTCGCAGCAAATTTAAAAATATTTCCGTAAATTTACGAATGATACTTGCCATGCAGTAACAATAATTCACGGCTTATATTTTAACACAGCCGTGC
This sequence comes from Parhyale hawaiensis, assembly GCA_001587735.2. Lineage (NCBI taxonomy): Eukaryota > Metazoa > Arthropoda > Malacostraca > Amphipoda > Hyalidae > Parhyale > Parhyale hawaiensis. The sequence goes on along the minus strand of LQNS02007216.1, from coordinate 7,348,130 downwards.
TAACAAACAAAACAGGAAAAAATAAAACAAGGACGAAACGTTCGTGAGCTTTGTGCAGTGTACGGAGAACAGACATCCGCCTTCGGAGATGAAAGAAATTAAGTTCAAAATTCATGATTCCCGGTTTATAATTTACGGTAGTAGAAGCAGTAACGCTGAGAACATATGCAGAATAATACAATGCAGGAATGAAAATATAAAATACACGTAGTAATTTTATGCGAGCCACGTCGCAAGTTTGGCAACATAAGGGTGCGCTCACACGTCATTCATGCCTACATGTTTGCTCCTCCACTTGTTCAAACGTGTTATCGTGCCCTAGAAATGGCAGGAATATAATTTTTTTATTTTTAATTCACATGACATTACAAGAGATGCAGAGGAAACTGACTTGACTGTTAATATTCTATAACTTTTGTCGCTTACACAAAGTTGTGTCGACAACGACGTTACAAAACTTTCGGACAAGTGAACGTGTAGATCTGACTGACGTGTCAACTCTGCACGCTTTACGCAGACAAACGTAAAAAGATAAAATTATTCAGGCTTTAAACATATAACGGGTGAGGCTTACGTTTTGTTTCGGCAGGGCTCCACCTTGTGTCTGAACGCAGACACAATTCTAGTGAACGGGTGCCTCGCAGTCATGACTTTTGAGTACTGAGATAGATCAGGTCTGCAAAGAAAATGGTTAGTGGACTCTTTTAATATTTACAGATACCTATGCGTATGTTTATTATGTTGTATTGTATGGAAGTGTAAACACCAAAAGTGCTCGAGATTTAGAACGACAAAATCTGTTTCTAGATTGTTTTGGAGAAAATTTCAAGAACGTAAAGTAACTTTCACTTTATTATGAATGCAAGTAAATTGCTAGAGCAGTTCCTAAAATAAATTAGACACACATTAAGTTTCATTTGACTAGGTAAGGTCGGAATAGCATTGATAAGTGACTTTATTAAACAATTATTGAAGCTGCTCCTACCCCCTGCCCTGCGCTAGAAAGAACAATGCTGCGTATTATCTTCCTAGATTTGATCATATAACCTCCTTAAATAACGAATGTGCACAAAAATACCTGCTCTTACCAACACTCGTTTTTTTATGTATATTCCTGACTAGCTTCATTTGCAGTTCTAGAGATCGGTAATCCTCAGTGAACTGATTTCTCGTTCTTCTTCATATGGTTTGTCAGAGGTCGGCATCTCCGATTATGTTACGATGGCACAATCGATGGTATGGGGGCCATCGCCGTCGTTCTTACGAAGGTGATGGTAATACCATCGCTCCATCGGGATAGGAACCAAAAATCGCCAATTTTCTTCTACGATGACCTACGATGCAATAACCTTCGGTGATGGCGATCGTAGGGCGTAACAATCGGCGATGGACTATCGCATTAACACATTTCAAAAATGCAAACTTCTCAGACCACAAACAGCGAATAAAAGCAGCATCTCCTATATATAACCTCAGCCTGTGGGCAATTTCAAACCAGTAATACTATTCCTAGCTGATAAAAGAGGCGTAATATAAGGCCCAGGTTATTAATTGACATAGTTAGAACTGGGAATTATATTAAAAAAAACTTTGTAACGCCCTTTCTGTTTTAATATTACTAAAAAATTAATGTTTCAAACTCGTAACGCTGTTTTTCTGTAGTTTTAGATTTGCTTCATTGGCATCGGAAGTATAAGCAATGACGATGCCCATCGCATACTATCGCCGATGGCATGTTCAGCCATTTCAACGGACCATTTTTTCCTCATAACGCCATCGCCGATGGAGAAAATGGCTATCGCCGATTGTTTGATACAATTTCCATCGGACCATCGCTATCGCCGATGGAGTCCTGCGATGTTCCATCTGGCATAATCGGTGATGGCCATCTTGCCAGGCTCTGTGGTTTGTACCCTCATTATTTCTGTGTTTTAATACCTTGCAGTCAGAAAGGAGGCTTACATTATGATATATACAGTTCATTACTGTGTTGAAGAAGAATATAATTATCACCCAGAACTATAGAACTGTAATTAGAAATCAGTTCCGCCGCTGATTTAGATTACACCTATTACCTAGTGTTCAAGTAATACTGAGGCATGATAAGCTATAAAAAGTGTAGCAGATACAAAAGGGTGCTGATTATAATACAGTTTATATTAGAATTCTTCTGACAGCGCTATCATGAATGTAAAAAATGCATCCTGCTCTGGCACGCTTGTGCATTTTGATGAAGCTCTACTTAAACATCACTTTACATTGGCAATGAAGGTCGCAGCGTAAGCAGACGGTCGGCAACGCCATGGATTACTTCTTTTTTTCGTACTGCCTTTTTGAGAACACCAGGGAACAGTTCGTCCGGCAGCAAATACTCGCTCCATGTAGACGATCCTGCCTGCTCAGTGGAAACAGAGTGTCCAGGTTTACTGATTAAATGGCATAATCCTTGGAGGCAACCAAACCTGGAGCTCAGTCGGATACTCGAAATTTAATTTCAAGGAGCCCATATTGTTTTTAACAGAACTCTCTTGAATTCTGTGCTAAGAAATAAAAAAAACATGGCTTCTTGAAGATTCAAACCTTCCTGCAATACATCGATTGATTTCGCACTGCAAATGCTTCCAACTCAATTTCCCATCCCTCATAATGGGAAAACCCATAGTTATCGACAACATTGAGTCCTTTACAGCAAGCACTAAATCAGAATAAAATACCGGCATTGAGTATAGCTCAATGAGGCGTATCATGAAGCATGATTTGTACAGCCCGCTAATTCCTACGAACGTATATCCTGAGCCCAAAGGAATTTCTGCCCTTTTTCTCTACTTCTCGAATAGATCGATAAGAAAACTAAAATTGTTCCTTTTTACGTTCATTTCTCTCTTCTGTGTGGTGATGTAGAGAGTAACCGGGACCATGGTTGAGCTACGTAACAGGTTAACTCATCGCTTGACCATTTTGAGTCGATTCTCCGCATCTTCTCGTATGACGTCAGGTGGAGCAAAGAAAGTCGGTGTTGCGCAAGTATCAATAGTATTCCTAATTTATTTATACCGATATTTCCGTTACCATGGTCTGATAGTTGATGTTCGGCTATTTTGAACACGAAAAAAACAACTTGGTGAACCTTCTTCTTTTTACTTAAGCTAAGGAGTAGCGAAAAAAGTGATTTTTGGCAGTAAAAGTTTTCGCTCTCACCCGTAACATCTACTGTGCTTCAAAGCTTTTTTGCCCCAGCAAAATGATAAACTACTACGTAGCAATTATTAGTTATTCAATTTTCCCTCCAAGTTTATCCAAGTAACCACAGACAACACTAATTTCACTTAAAGAAGTAATGAATCTTGAAACAAAATCTTTCTTGCTAAACTTTGAACGTATGTATAGCCAAGCTGCCCTATAATTTTTATGTTTTTCTCGGAAAATTTGATTGAAAATGGTATGTCGATGAGAAACTGTCATTTCCCGTCGAATTATTTGAAATACCGCCTTGAACGACTGAACTTGAACTAGTAAAAAAATCCACGCCCCCGTTTGACAATTTGTGACATTTTGATGAGAAAAGCTCCTTAAAACACAAATTTCACAAGTAAAGCATAAATTTGGAGTGAGAATTACTTCTACAGCGTTTAATATTCCACCGATTATACATATGCAGCTGTATTTTTTTTCCAGTAAGCCGTGTTCTTCCGCGGTAATTTACGTAGCGGAGTGTACTAGCATATAAAATGAAATATGATGCTTACAAAATAAGCCATGTCAATACTTTAGAAGTCGTGGCTATGTTGTTGTAATTGATTTCTTCGTTCTTCAACCTATTTGTTTGAAATTTTTGTCCCCTATTTCTACAAAACAGATTTTTGCATCTCACAGTAAACAGCTGTGATCGTGCAGACATGATTACTCCTATTTTTCTTCGTGGAAGCACGCGCTCACCGTATTTATTTAGCAAGTAACATGTATGAACAAATTAACACTAGAGTGAGCGGGGCGTAACACATTACCTGTCCGTGAGTTAACCTGTTTCGTTGTTCAGCCATGCCCAGGAGCACTGCCGTCGTTCACGGCCACTTTGCATTCACGTAACCTTTCCTGCGTGCGCCACCACTAAGATAACCACTACCTAGGCTAACCTCACCTAACCTAACCTACCCTAAGGATTGGATTGGAGTAATGGATTGAAAGATTGCATTGGATTGGAATGGATTGGATTGGATTGGGTTGAATTGGATTGGAAAGATTGGAATGGATTGCAATGGATTGCAATGTATTGGATTGGATTGGATTGGTTTGAATTCGTAACCTAACCTAACCTAACCTAACCAAACTTAACTTAACCTAACTTAATCAGCACCACCTAACTTAACCTAACCTTACCTAACCTAACCTTCTTACCTAACTTTCTAACCTAACCTAACCTAACCTTACCAAACGCAACCTAACCCAACTTAACCTTTCTAACTTTACCTGACCTAACCTTCTTACCTAACTTTCTAACCTAACCTAATCTTACCAAACGCAACCTAACCCAACTTAATCCAACCTAACCTTTCTAACCTTACCTAACCTAGCTTAACCTTACCTAACTTAACCTAACTTAATCAGCGATACAGTGAGCAGCGCAGCGCACCAACTTGAACGCCGCTCACACGCACACGATCTGCGTACACAAACACGTACACAAATCGTCGCGAACGACGATAGCGCCCCCGGGACCAAGTCGGGCTCGGGGGTGTTGTCTCGTTTATCACAATATTAGAGGACTGTATGCGCACCTTAAGCAACTCGACTTCGTGTCTCGTGGTATGCTGTTCTGGGACGCTTTTGTCAGGTAAGAGGCACGACATGGAGCTTGCCCTAGCAGGGTTTCAATTCCCTCTTCGTATATAGGTCTCCCGGATCTGGGCCTGGAATTCGAGAAATGGCTGTTTGTGTCCACAATGTTTTCTGTGTTTACCGGCAGCTACCATACGAATGTATGTGTCATGAGACCAGCATGGTTACGCCGTGCGCAGATGAGCGAAATCTGCGCTTATCTTGAAGGGACAATTTTGTGGGTAGATCCAGCTTGCCGCGACATGTTAATGCAAGCGCAGCAGCGAAAGTTGTGGGCGGTTGCAGTATTTTAGGGTAAAATAGTTACAAATTGCATAGAATGGAAAACACTGACTCTATCATTTTTTTCACCATTTTTATTCCCTATGCATTGTGCTCAGCGACTACGTGTTTTTTAAGATATTGAAACTTGTAACCGAGACAACGAACCGTACGTTTCTGCTGGCTACCATCGTTGTAATCAGTATACAAATTGCTTTCATACTTTTCACATTGCAGATGGAATTGCAATCATTAAAAGTAAAGTTTAACAAAATGCACGCTCTCAATGCCGTAGTAGTGAAAACATAACAGGGAAAACTGGTTTGAAAATTGCTTTGAAATGCTTGAATGCGACGAAAAAGATTGGCCGAAACCTATTCTGCTGAATTCGCTCCGCAGGCAACTTTATCGTTGAGTCTCAGGGAGCATGTGTTGGCAAAATGCCACTCTCAGCAATTTTAGCTTTTCTTCTGTATTGGGTTGGATTAGGGTTTGTGGCCGTCAGAGCAATATTTATTTGATCTCGTTGTATCGGAGCTCTATAGCTGATGATTCTCTGTATGACTGTTGGCTGACAGCGATGGCTTAAATCCAGAGAGCGTTCCTAAGTCGGCGGTTGTTTTTATCCGGGATGTTAATGAATGCTCACCACACATTGACTTGGATCTGTATCACCCACTGATGGCCATGGCGATGTTACGTTGGACTTTTGCAGTTTATCTAGTTGTGTGCGGCTTGTTCGTGGGTAGACGCGCATTGCTGGCAATTGTCTCGACCTCGTCTCAAACTGATGTCCCTGATCTAGTGACGGTGTCAGTCGGCTCCCCTGTTGGCACTTCAGACCCCTCACATCTTTTTTGTGTCCTTGGAACTAAACAAGGTTGTTCCTGTAGCAGACACCAAGAGAGCGGTGTTCATTAAGAGCAGGCCATACTCGGATGATATTACTAGGGCACTATAAGAGACTTTCCCTGAGGGCGGATTTTCCACAGTGCTGATCCTGTTTCTGAACTGGACGACTGGACTGTTTCTGTTGTGGAGAGGTTTTTCCCGAAGAGGACAATTTTTGTTCGGTCTCAGGACAAGCCGTGGTTTGACGATCAGTGGCGGTTAGATTTCAAAGCCAAACAAGCGGTCTTTTGGGCTTGGCGACGCTCGAGGAGCCGGACGTTGTGGAAGACCTATGTAGATCGCATAGCTGAGACTAAGTGTCTATATGAGAGGGCGCAGATTCGCCAGAAACTGCGTTCCGGGGAGTCTCTACTGAGTAGTGACTAGAGCCCGGACTTTCAGCAACATCGGTTTAGGCGCTTTAAGCAGCAAAAATAAGCAAGTATAGCATCCAAAATAAGCGCTTATGTTGACGAATTTAAGCATTGTACTCTAGGAGGGAAAAATGCAAAGCAAAATAAGCACCAACATTTTTCTCTCATGAGCGCTTTAAGCAAAAAATGTCTCTTCAAACATTTTTGGAGGTATGTCAACACGAAAAGCAACTCTAAGCGGCCATTATTCGGGGCATAGACCTTCGGCGTACCGCTCTAGGTAACAAAAAGTAACACCAATCAGTAACACCTTTTTTCCGCTATTCCGCCTACAAATTCGCCTCGTTAGGAATTGAAAGTGACGGATTGAAACATTTAAAATTGTTTTCAAGACCAGCAAAAGTTGCGAAAGCCAGTTAGAAACTGTAAGGGAATTTCAGTCATTAATTAAAACTCAATTGACATAGGCTAGCTTGAAAATAATTTGTAAATTTGTTGGGAAAAAGGGGCTCTTCGTGTGAAAAGCTACAGAAGCCACACCATTTTTTTTTTACAAAGTTGTGCCACAGAACAACGTAATATATAAGGCAACATAAAGTGCATGGCGTGTCTATAGCCGTCTTTTTGTGACCACCTTGCGGATCATTCCACCTGATTCCGCATGATCCGTACATTTTTGTGACCATATTTTGACGTGATTGTAGTAACAATCATCCGTGATCATTGATGAAGATTGATCGAACCGTGCATGATCAAAGAGTAATTCCAGTCGTTGGACAAGCAAAGATTCAAAATTTGAAACGCAAAGTTCACGCTGTTTTCTTATATCTAAAGATAAAGTGGATAATACTATTTCATGATTGTTTGTTGTCAGGGTTCTCTGAGGGCGGACGATCCCGTATAGCTCTCGCGGGCCGTCCGGCTTGCTAATCGGCCTCCTTTGTCTGGCCGGGGCAATATGGTGCTTCTGCAGGCCGCCCCGGTAATACACACATGCCGCCCAGCTTGCTAAGCGGCCTGTAGCTGTTGGCCGTAGGTAGCGGCTAGCGTGGGGATCCCTCCTCAGGCGTCAGACTATGGCAGACCCTGGAAAGACCGAGGGTGCAGTCGTCGCCTTGTGGTTCCGCTGAGGCTTAAGTGGAGGGATGCTAGGAAGACCTGGGAGGGCTCTATAGGCCGTTTCCAGTCCGTTAAGGCTAACCAGTACGTGTTCCTGGTTGTGTGCCAGACTGCGAGAGCGGTCCTCCTGACAGGTTACCAACTCAGGCGTAACGTTAACCTGTCCTTCGAGAAAAACGTGGCAAGAGAGGTTAAGCAAAAAAAAAAGTCGTTGCCAAGTTTTATCTCGGACTATCATGCGAAAAGCAGGTCTCGTACCTTATCTGATATCGTACCACAGATGATCAAATACAAGATATTACTTAATTCTAGAAAAAAAATCTGTTTGCACAAGACAAACATAAACTTCAGAGAATACTAGTTAAGGTTACACAGAAAAAAGCAGTTATTTCTACTGCATACAGTTGACAACACGAGAGAATAAACACGAGCGTTAAATATTCATTTCAGCGGTGACTCAACCAAGTTACAGGCGGGATCCGCAGCACGTATGACAGGCAGTAGCGCACCCGGCGGCGTAGTAAGCGTACGCGCTGGAGAGGAGACGGCAGCGCGACGGACCCATCAGTAGGGTGGAGCGAAAAAGGGGGGTTTTGCACTTTTTTTCGAAATTATGTTTGTAATAGTGATATTTTCTTGTCACGTCATTCAAAAATAACTGTGCAAAAATTTGAAAGCATTTGATTAATATCTTCAGGTGGCACATCAATGA
>LQNS02007216.1:7278782-7295672 GCA_001587735.2 Parhyale hawaiensis | reverse complement strand
CTCTCTCTTTGGTCGCAAACTGCGGCACCACAGAAGACACCCAGCAGAGTGACTCCACACACGTGGGGTGACGTGAACAACGTCACCTGGACTTCTTCCGAAGACTCTCAAGATAACTCAAGGTATGCATTGTGCTCAGCGACTAAGTGTTTTTTAAGATATTGAAACTAATAACCGAGACATCGAAACGTACGTTTCTGCTGGCTACCATCGTTGTAACCAGTATACAAATTGCTTTCATACTTTTCACATTGCAGATGGAATGGCAATCATTAAAAGTAAAGTTTAAGAAAATACACGCTCTGTATGCCGTAGTAGTGAAAACATAACAGGGAAAACTGATTTGAAAATTGCTTGGAAATGCTTGAATGCGACGAAAAAGATTGGCCGAAACCCATTCTGCTGAATTCGCTCCGCAGGCAACTTTATCGTTGAGTCTTGGGGAGCATGTGTTTCCAAAATGCCACTCTCAGCAATTTTAGCTTTTCTTCTGTATTGGGTTGGATTAGGGTTTGTGGCCGTCAGAGCAATATTTATTTGATCTCGTTGTATCGGAGCCCTATAGCTGATGATTCTCTGTATGACTGTTTGCTGACAGCGATGGCTTAAATCCAGAGGCGAATCCGAAGTCGGCGGTTGGTTTTGTCCGGGATGTTAATTAATGCTCACCACACGACTGACTTGGATCTGTATCACCCACTGATGGCCATGGCGACGTTACGTTGGACTATTGCAGTTTATCTAGTTGTGTGCGGCTTGTTCGTGGGTAGACGCGTATTGCTGGCAATTGTCTCAACTTCGTCATGACTGATGTCCCTGATCTAGTGACGGTGTCAGTCGGCTCCCCTGTTGGCTCTTCAGACCCCTCACATCTTTTTTGTGTCCTTGGAACTAAACAAGGTTGTTCTTGAGGCACACACTAAGAGAGCGCTGTTCATGAAGAGCAGACCATACTCGGATGATATTACTAGGGCACTAAGGGACTTTCCCTGAGGGCGGATTTTCCACAGTGCTCATCTTTTTTCTGAACTGGACGACTGGACTGTTTCTGTTGTGGAGAGGTTTTTCCCGAAGAGGACAATTCTTGTTAGGTCTCGGGACAAGCCGGGGTTTGACGATCAGTGGCGGTTAGATTTCAAACACAAACAAGCGGTCTTTCGGGCTTGGCGACGCTCGAGGAACCGGACAAAGCAAAATAAGTACCAACATTTTCCTCTCATGAGCGCTTTAAGCAAAAAATGTTCTTCAAACATTTTTGGATGTATGTCAACACGAAAAGCAACTCTAAGCGGCCATTATTCGGGGCATAGACATTCGGCGTACAGCTCTATGTAACAAAAAGTAACACCAATCATGGAATTAGCTTTTTTTCCACTGTAAGCCTACAAATTCGCCTCGTTAGGAATTGAAAGTGACGGAATGAAACATTTAAAATTGTTTTCAAGAGAAGCAAAAGTTACGAAAGCCTGTTAGAAACTGTAAGGGAATTTCAGTCATTAATTGAAACTCAGTTGACATAGGCTAGCTTGAAAATAGTTTGCAAATTTGTTGGGAAAAAGGGGCTCTTCGTGTGAAAAGCTACAGAAGCCACACCATTTTTTTTTACAAAGTTGTGCCACAGAACAACGTAATATATAAGGCAACATAAAGTGCATGGCGTGTCTATAGGCGTCTTTTTTGTGACCACCTTGCGGATCATTCCACCTGATTCCGCATGATCCGTGCATTTTTGTGACCACATTTTTACGTGATTGTAGTAACAATCATCCGTGATCATTGGTGAAGATTGATCGAACCGTGCATGATCATAGAGTAATTCCAGACGTTAGACAAGCAAAAATTCAAAATTTGAAACGCAAAGTTCATGCTGTTTTCTTATATCTAAAGATAAAGTGGATAATACTATTTCATGATTGTTTGTTGTCAGGGTTCTCTGAGGGCGGACGATCCCGTATAGCTCTCGCGGGGTGTCCGGCTTGCTAATCGGCCTCCTTTGTCGGGCCGGGGCAATAATGGTGCTTCTGCGGGCCGCCCCGGTAATACACACCTGCCGTCCAGCTTGCTCAGCGGCCTGTAGCTGTTGGCCGTAGGTAGCGGCTAGCGTGGGGATCTCTCCTCAGGTGCCAGACTATGGCAGACCCTGTGAAGACCGAGGGTGCAGTCGTCGCCGTGTGGTTCCGCTAAGGCTTTAGCAGAGGGATCCTAGGAAGACCTGGGAGTGCTCTCTTCGCAGCGTTTAGTCCGCTAAGGCTAACCAGTTCGTGTTCCTGGTCGTGTGCCAGACTGCGAGAGCGGTCCTCCTGACAGGTAACCCACTCAGGCGTAATGTTAACCTGTCCTCAGAGAAAAACGTGGCAAGAGAGGCTAAGCAAAAAAAAAGTCGTTGCCAGGTTTTATCTCGGACTATCATGCGAAAAGCAGGTCTCGTACCTTATCTGATATCGTACCACAGATGATCAAATACAAGATATTACTTAATTCTTGAAAGAAAAATCTGTTCGCACGAGACAAACATAAACTTCATAGAATACTAGTTAAGGTTACACAGAAAAAAACAGTTGTTTCTACTGCATACAGTTGACAACACGAGAGAATAAACACGAGCGTTAAATATTCATTCCAGCGGAGACTCAACCAAGTTACAGGCGGGATCCGCAGCACGTATGACAGACAGTAGCGCACCCGGCGGCGTAAGCGTACGCGCTGGAGAGGAGACGGCAGCGCCACGGACCCAGCAGTGCTATGGCTACTGACTCGTTAGGGGTGACTATGTTTCTTTTTTTCGGAGCGGCGTGAAGAGCGACTGTTGTTGGGCACCTAGCGCGGCGTGACATTTGTATAACTGACTTCCAGAATTGCAGTTTCGTTATGGCGTGGACACACTGGCGCAAAAATTGCTCAGTCATGCATTTCTTCCTTAACGTGGAACTCCTGTCCGAATCACGCGCTTGGGAACAGCAAGTCAGGAAAGAAGAGGAAAAATAGAGCAAAACATAATCAGTAGGATTATGAATTTGGAAGGAAAAAACAAAGTACGTACGAAAGACACGTTCCAAAGGATCCACAAGCACTGGTTCGTTCTTAAGATGCTATTATGCTAATTTGCTCAAAGTAGTGCACGGGTGCAGTTCATCACAGTTCATCAAGAACTATGGCTCACGACTGAAAGCTGTAATGCTTCAGAGTTATGGGGGGAAAACATCCGTAAAACATGACGGTATTTCGATCCTACAAACCTTATTTCTGTCTGCTTGAATTATATCAATGAACTGCTGATTTTTTTTTTAATTTTCAATGTCCAACAGCAAACCAGGAAGCTGAAACAGGCTAAATCAATTAGTGATGTGATAACAGGTGTCAAATTGGAAGCTCTTGCCTCTGATTTTTTTATATTATCTACACTCTAGAGTATTACTTACGACTTTTGCAGAATGCCACATATTGTGCTAGTATATCAATATTAATACAGTAAATCATGAGCACTAAAAATATAGCTGAGTTTATGCCTTTGGTGCCCAAAAAGAAAAAAAATTGAATGTATTTGCTCAAGTATTTAAATACATTTATGTATTTAAGTATTTATTATTTAAATACATTTCAAAAATGTAATTAGTGTTTAACTACATTTTGCGGATATATTTAGTAATTAGTAATTAAATACTTTCATGTATTTAGCGCCCATCACTGACTAGCAACACGATATGGCGACCACTTGTGGTGACCACAGAACGACGGAGCACACTGGTTAGGCGCCGTGGCGATCTCAACTCTGACTCACGTCCCCCCCCCCCCCACTCTTCGAGATTTCAGTTACAGCTTGGATTCCGCAGCTGAAACACTTGCATTACTTCTGCTCCTGCGGCGTCGCCGTCGTCGTCTTCGACAGAGAGCACTGAGAATTGTTAATAAAATAACACACTTGCTTTGTTTTTTACCTGAAGAAGCCATCTCTTTGAAGCCGGGCACGAGGATGGTACTCTCACGCCTTAACTTTCTCTATTTTGCTTCATTCATTACAGCCCACGTCCCTTAGCGCAGGTCGATCTTCGATTTCAATAATAAAACGATTGATTTCGAGTGAAGCCATGGTCAGTGGAGTCCGGAGCAAGAGGCGTGTACGCAAGCACGTGTCCAGCAATATTACGGCGCTAGTGTGCGCGGGGCCGGTGACAGAGCCACACCACGCCTGCCTGTGGCGGGCATGAGCAACAGAGAGCCACAGTCGCTTGCCACGAGCGCTAGTAAGTGCGGCAAAATTTGAAAGCGATGGAAACTTACGGGAGACCACACCTGCTCTACACGTTGCTGTCACTTTGTGGAGCCACAAAGTTACTAGTGTGCTCCTAGATTAACTATGACTGCCGTTATGTGAACGTTTACTCCAAACAAAAAATATTAGCCATTAACATACTTTTATTGCATGGTTGATTTAGTACTCTTCACCTTTTGTTCTGCTTCCTTCAAAACTCCTAGGAGCCCATCCATGTAAACTTGCACTTACCTTGTGAACGCAACAGAAAACCGTTTTCCGTTGCTCCACCCATTTAAAGTTGAGGGTACGAAGCATGCCTGTGAAATCGTCATATCTTGCCCTGACCGAGTAATGTTGGCAAGCACTTCGCAGCGTGGCTTGGCGTAACTTATACAAATCCTGTTGATAACGAGAGTTAGCTTAAGCGAGGTGCGTTCGGGTAAATGTAGTGCGTTACATTTGATGAGATGCGTTAGGTTAAATGAAAAGCGCTACGTACGTTACATGAGGAGCGTTAGGTTACACATTTTACTTCTGATAGTCATCTAGCTTTGGGATTCACAAATATCGTTAACTTACACGATATGGGTTAAGTTAGACAGGCTACGTTCCGTTAGACGGAGTTCAACATGGATTAATAGGACTTGCTCTAGTTTAGACAGGGAAGGTTTCGTTAAACGATCTGGATTTGGTCAAACAAAGAAAAGTTGCAGAAATGTAGATTATGTTCAATTAGTTTCTTAGGGTCCAGTAGGATTAAATAGTTTCATGTACGAACACTTATTTCCTACGTTGTATGTGCGCCTGTTTGAATCTTTCATAGTCGTCTTGTTGTGTCAGGGTTGGCGTTGTTTACATCGATTCATCAATTTTTTTCGAATGCTGGATTGTGTAATATCAAGACAATCGCAAGTTGGGAATTGAATTATTTGGCCTGCTTAACTGGTTGTTACTACTACAATTCAATGGAGGGGCCCAAAACAAAAATCCTAATTCTAATATCTTCTTAAGGTAGCTTGTAAACTTTCTGATCAAAGTCGGTAAATATTCAGGCAATAATGATAACAACGATCTAATCTTCAATTTTATGCTACGTAAAAGCCATCCGTAGCGATCAGGAAGCAACGAGTGTAAAAGGAAGACTTAGCCGAGACTGCATGTCGGTGAATGGCGTCACACCGAAGAGTCGGAGAAATTGAGGGTCGGATCTCAGGCCTTCGTAGATTGCGCTCTATATCCTTAGCAAAAATACAAGCAGTGTTATATTCATGACGCGAAAATACCACAAGAATAGTAATAGTTATTGCTCAAACTTTCTGTACTTAGTGGTAATCATTTTACCAAGGATGATAAGACACTACAAGGCTAACCCGCAGGGCGGGGCCAAGTTCCAGTGCCCCATGAGTGATGAGGCTTGTGACGTCACAAAATTCAAGTAATTCGCAGCTAGTTTACATTGTTTTTCCATCATTTCATTTGGCCCTCCAGAATGTCCTACATGTTCTACAATCTTTATAGTTGCGCAAAAATATCTGTCAAAGCATCTACGAACTTTTTTTAGCTTTCTGAAGGATGAACATTTTGAAAGAACGTTGGTTAAAAGGCTGTTAAAAGAGCACATGAATTCAACCAGCAAATGCCCGTATATGTCAGAATCACTTTTGGAGTCAAGTTTGTCGTTTTTAAAATGCCATCAATCAAGCGAGTTTTATGGAGAGTAATATGGCATTCGGAAAAGGGAATCATATGGTTGAAAGCCTTCATGGGTTCGATTTATTCTTGTCTTCTACCAATCACCTGCTTTCCTCTATAATTTCAAACCGCTACAAAAAAAAACATGTTCAGGTGCGTATGATTTAAAGTCGTGTCAGAAGAACGTTTTATAAAGATTTGTTAGGAAACATCAAGGCATTAGAGAAAAAATTACTTTCCTTCCGGCGAAGTAATATGAAAGCAAGCAGAAACCAAACAATTACTCGGTAAAATAAAAAATCAGCTACGCTACTTATACGCTGCGTGCGTTACAGCAGTATAAGTAACTGTCGCGTTCGACTCGCGTTAACGAACTTATAAAAAGAGAAAAAATACCGAACCGTATTCCTAACATCAAACGATCTTACGGAACGATGTTGTTGAAACTGGTGAATGTTAAATCTACAATTTTTTCCAATGATGCGGTAGTTTTCACAATTAGGAGAGGAGGTTCTGTTAACGACGCGTGCCCGACGGCACAGGTGAGTGCTACATTTTACAGACTCTCTCCGAAATAATAAAAACAAAATTTTTGCCTTAAAAAAGCTTCAAATGTTCGTAGATACTTTGACACATGTTTCTGTGCAACTATAAAGATTGTAGGACGTATAGAGCACTCTGGAGGCCCAAAAATTATGGAAAAACAATGTAAGATAGCTGCGTATTACCGTACTTGAATTTTGTGACGTCAAAAGCCTAATTACCCATGGTGCACTGTAGCTTGGTCCCGCCCCGTGGGTTTACCTTGTAATGCCTCATCATCCTTACCACTATACCATCTATTGTGTCCATGTGCAGTTCAAGTAATTAACCAGTCAGGAGCGAGAGGTTGAATGGATTACGTCGAAAACATACGGTGATGTTTTTTAAGATATTTGACTAGATAGTTGGCAATATAGACGGACCAACAGAGCCATTGCTATAGAACGTCCGGGACTGACGCTCCGGCACTTTATAAGCTAGTTCATTATGGCAGAATTATAGAGACATCTGAGGAAGAAAAGAATGAAAATTATTTCGGCCAAAGAGCTGATCGAGCAAGCACAATCAATTGCTGCAGATGCTCGAAGATCGGGGAAGTTAAGGAAGTTGAGGCATAAAAGAAAGTGAATTACGGCGGCATAGAATCTTTGGCCGTTACGAGTTTGGGACTCCTGGAAGAGAACTTCGTTACTGTGGAGGATGATGCTCCCTGCGTTTTTCAAGACGATTTTTAAACGCATTGACTGAGTCTGCGCCGATAACTTCGGGGGAGGGGAGTTCACTAAGAAGAACGGGAAGAATTGCTGCCTGAGAGTAGTTCTTCGATCTTTATGCTTGAGTTTCTGGCCGTGGTTTCACGGGTAAGCATCTATGTCTCTGTCCAAAAGTCTAGATATCGATACGTCGTTAAGGCGATTCAAGTTTTTCACTGTTTCTATCAGTTGCCACCCTGAGTTATCATTGTTCGACAGATGAGTCCGACTTCCAGTAGGCGATAATTCTACGACTTGTTTCGCAGTTAAGGTATCAATTTTGTAGTTTTGCCTTGGATTCTTTCCATTTTATCGATATCTTTGCGCTTGTGTGGCGACCAGAATTGAATAGCATATTCTAGCAGCGGGTGCACTAGCACCTTGTGCAAAGGAATGATCATGTCCTTAGATTTGTAAGAAATTCCTAGTAATTAATCCTAGTACTATGCTTGCTATTTTCACACTCTTGTCGATTTGCTGAGTTTGTTGCAGATCGTTTGTGATGGTTATTCCCAGGATCACTTTGTTGGGTGAAATGAGTTAATTCTATCCCGTTCATTTGCAATAATTGAGCAGGGGATCTTCTGGCTCCAGTTCAATGTGCATGACCGAACATATGTCTGCCATGTAATGGACCATGCGATAAGGCAGTAGTGGTATTGCTGGTGCACAAATCTATTCCTGGTAGGATGGCATAGTTTAGTGTCATCTGTCGACTCATCAAAATTTAGTCTATTCCGTAAAACCTGGTTCAAAGCTAATCTACGCCAAGAAGATCGGCACAACCGAATATTATCTTCATTGGAATCAAAAGGAGCCATTGATCCTGCCACCTACGGTAATCTCTACCTCTCTAATTCTCGACCAGGCATACTCTAAGGACTACCAGAAGTTCACAAGACTACCATACCTTTCCGTCCAATTCTTTCTGCCATTGGCACTTGCGGTTACAAACTTGCGAAATTTCTAATAACCTATCTTAATTCCATTACCTGTAGTAAGTACTCATTCCGAGATATTTTTTCCTAAATTCAGCTCGCTGACTCGTGGCTGTAAAAGTTGAATAAAGTGCAAATAAAAAGGGAGTCTTTTCTCTTTTGTAGATTTCTTAAATATTTCCCTAAATATTTCTGTACATTCATTTATGATATGTTTGGTTATGTAATAAATTTCACAGCTCTAAAACAGATAAAACACATTAAAAACGAAGTAAAATTGTCGAATGCGACTAGTCAAGCTAAATGGGTTCCTTGAAGATGAAAATCCTGGGTTAGGCAAGATAACGTTCGGTATAATATTGTTTGGCTAGGTAACTTTGAAATATGTATGGTTAAATGAGTTAGATTTGGTTACGACAGCATACGTTCAGCTATGATATATTAGGATCGGCTTCACTAATTATCGAACTGTATACAGTAATGCTAAAATAAATATTCGTACACCACGAACTTGTCTATTTAAAAGAATCTAGCGAACCAAAAAATAGATCTACTGATACAGTCTTTGTATCCAAGTGTTATCAACTGCTAAACATCGACACATAATTCAAGTTAAAATATGTATTCGTATAGAACAATTTTTTATTTTAAAATTGATTTCACTGATCAAGAACTTTTCAAAACCTTCTAGATTTCACGTTAGAAGTCTACTATACTGCAGTCCATGAACAGCTTTGGTGTCATTATTTCGTGCGACATCGTAGAAGAAGGTTGTAACCATGGCAAAAAGCAAGGAGCTTACAAATTTTGTAAAGGAGTTGATTATTAGACAATATTATTACACGGGAAAGTTATATACAAATATTACAGGCACTGAAAATACCGTTTACCACTATCGCGTCATTTATCAAAAGGATTAAAAGTTCGGAAACTGTCAGAAACAAACTTAGATCTGGCAGTGTTCTAAAGATTTCCCCTAGATTAAAAAAAAAATGGCCTCTAAAGTGTCCGCAAAGAGCTTCAGGAGGCCTTGCTAGCAGCAGGGACAAGCGTAAGCTTTCGTACGATAAACCACGAGCTGAACCAAAATCGATTACGTTGTCGAACTCCTCGCAAAACTCCCCTGCAGCCGAAACGAAATAGGGAAGCTCGTCTGAATTTCGTCCTTGAGCAAAGACAAGCCTGAGTAATTCTGGGAAAACGTGTTGTGGTCAGATGAGACTATAATAGAGCTATTTGGAAGCAATTGAAAGAGCCATGTGTGCAGGACAAACGGAACGGCATTCGCTCAAAAAAAAAAAACACCATTCACACTATCAAATTCTGTGGTGGTAACGTTATGATTTGGGAATGCATTTCATTACGTGGAACAAGTAACATTCATATCATAGAAGGGAGAATGGACGATCACATGTGTCAGAACATTTTGAGGGAATATTTGCATGCGTCAGTTTTTAAACTTGGGCTACTAGGACAACGACCCAAAACATAAGGCAGAAACCACGAAGAAATGGTTCACCGATAATCATGTACCAACAACTACTAGAATAACCAAGCCAGTCTCTGAATTTGAATTCGATAGAAAATTTGTGGCGATTTCTGAAACTAAACATTAATGCGAAGAGGCTGAAATCCATTCCAGGAACTCAATGAAATCTGTAAAAAACAATAGGCTAAAATCCATCAGGACACATGTCAAGGCTTGGTAAAACGCTATAGAAAGTGAATAATTGCCGTTGAACTGAACAAAGGCTATGCCACAAATTATTAAATGTTGTCTTAAAATCGTTTTGTGTGTTGTACAAATACTTTTTTCAACCCATAATATATAAATTGTTAGATCATTTCTATTATAAAGGAATTTACTTGTTTTGTTGCTACGTGTTTGTTGTTCACGCAAAAATACAAATACTATATATAGTTATTTTTAATTTGCTAGATTTTTAAATAAACAATTTCATGGTGTACGAATATTCATTTCCTCTCACTGTATTCTCATATCGAAATCATGACATATTTCATTAAAACAGCTGCATTTTTATTCCCGGAGAATAAACTTCACTGATAATGACAACTTTGAATTTTTAAACGTTTTTACTACCGGGAATGCGGAAACATAAAACAATTTCGTCCTCAGCAATCGTGACGGTTCTAAAAAAAAATAGAGGACTAGAGGACCTTGCCGTCAAAAATGATGGGAATAATTTTGTAATTACGCTCTTTATTATTTCTGCATCCAGTACATGCATGTACTGCAGTAAAATCGGTCCCATACCTGCAGGCGTGATATTCCATTAAAGAAACGCAAGTTGTCATGAGCTTGCGAGAGCAAAATATCCATCCTGCAAGGTAAGGCGTGAACATCATTTTGAAATGCTCAAAAGTTTAGCAGCTCGAAGAAAATATAGTCCAGTAAAAAGAATTCACCGGAATGCTCAAGACTTACTGTAACCTGGGTACCAGCCAATAGTCCAACTGTATGCTGGTATGTAGGATCAAACTTAGGCTGCAATGTAAATTTGATTTATTTGGCTTCTGTTCAGCGTGAAGCTTCAATAGCAACGAAGAGATTGAACTAAAGAAAGCAAGAGCGAAATGGATTCTGCAAGAAAGGAATGAAAACTCCAACAAAGTCTTAGCCGCTCTAACTGTTAAGGAGAAATTCAGCTAAAAAACATGCGATTCACTTTATGCTCGACGGGATAAAAAACTCCATCATTGCTATAGCGAATTTCATCTACCCAGCTCAGAAGAAGTATCGTCATCCACCATAATTATAAAAATACACAGTTGTTGGTCGCTCCGCGATTGCTGACTCGTTTTTGGGTTGGACCTTCCCTCTGTCATGCTGTTAAGGATTTAAATAGGAGAAAATTCATCCGCTGAAAAACAAATTGAGGTAGCATAAAATTTCAGCCTTTGGAGTTACGGTAGCAAATATAGCTTCTGAAATATATTAGCAACAGTTGAAATACTGCATTTTTTTATTTTGAAAACTAGCTCGTTTCTTTTTTATGTGACGATGAAGCTTCTTCTGAGCGTGGTAGATGAAAGGAGGTATCATCGATAGAGTTTTAGAGCCTGTCGGGCATCAGTTATATGTCATATTGTTTCGCTATTTTTTTTTTTTTTTCGAGCCGTGAGAGAGGCTCAACCTTGCTTGAAGTTTTCGTTCGTTTTGTGCACAAACTATTTAGATTAAGCTATCTTTAGCTGAGTCTGTACTTGGCAATTGCAAACTCACGCTGAACTGATGCCATATTATTGTCAGTTTACATTGCAGTCAAATTTCGATGCTTGAGGTTCAACTATCGGCTATTACCCAGGTTAGAGTATGCCCTGAGCAATTATGGTGAATTCTTTTGATTAAACTATATTTTCTTGGTGCTGCTCAACGTTTACATATTTCAAAGTGATATCCACGCCTAACCTTGAAGGGGGATATTTTGCTCCGGCAATATTCATGAAGTTACAACTTGCGTTTCTTTAATGGAAAATTAGCCTTCAGGTATGAGACCTATCTTAGAGCAAAATCTAATATGGAAGCAGGAACAATAAACTCTAATTACAAATTTTTTGAATCATTTTTTAGGGTTGGGTCCTCTAGGGTCAAATAGTACGGACGTATTTGCAAAGTGAAGCGAAATTCAGAAAATGCAGTATTTCTACATTTGAGCATTTATTTCAGAAGTTATATTTGTCATCATCACTCCAAGTGCTGAAATTTCATGGTAGGTATATCAACTAATTTTTTAGTAGTTGCATTTTCTCCGATCTAAATCCTTAACAGCGTGACAGAGAGAAGGACCAAGCAAAGAGCAAGCGAGCCAGCGCGGAGCAAATAACCAACAACTGCGTGTTATGATACTGAATGCTTCTTCCCTTTTTACAAAACACAGCATATGCACTTACTAGAGTGCCCGCGCTCTGAAAAAGTGATAGCGAAGAATTTGTGATAACCCTTCTTCATTGATCATACTTCCGTTAATACAACTACTAAATTAAAAGCACACAGAGATGAGCGTTTAGGGCTTCACAACTGCTGAGCATAGAAATTTTTTTCTCTCTCACTCCAGAACAGTGGTTCTTAATCTGGGTTCGACCGAACCCCGAGGGTTCAGCTACTCAGTTTCAGGGGTTCGGCGATTTGGTTCACCTCACTCGTGATTAGTGACGTCACGCTCTGCTTGCTGGTTTTGTTCTCTGAACACTGTGATTTTGTGTGCAGATAATGTATGGTACAGTTTACGCACTAATACAGTATATGATTATATACATATGCTTCCAAGCTGAAGAAAAACAAAAGCACATTTTATTTTTCCTACTGCAAAGGGTTCGATGAATGCATGCATGGAACTTCAGGGGTTCGGTACCTCCAAAAAGGCTAAGAACCGCTGCTCTACCTAATTTTATATATATACCTATATATCGCCTGGCCTTCAAGTCACTTAATTAGCCAAACAATGAGCCGAGAGCCATTGGCCCTACGAGAACTTTTTAGGTTAGGAGGCAAGGCCTGGTTCTCCTAATAAAGTACTGAAGGTCACGAGCCAAACCAGGCTTTGCTTCCCTAATCTACAAGGTTCTCGGCCTATCTTCGAAACCTCATTGTTAGTTAGCTGGGTAACAAGTCTGTATATGAATGCGAGCTGTGCTAGGGTGGTGGTCGATGGTGGTGACGAACTAAGGAAGGTCCGCACAGTTTACCTGTCGAGAAACGGGTTTTTTTGACGCGTAGAATTATTTAGTAAGTGAAATGTTGGTTTTATTATCCGTAGAATTTTTTTAAAACCACTAAAGGCTTATTTTCGGCTTCTTGGAGGATGCAGAAAGGTCATAAATACGATGTCTCCAGCAGCCAGCAATGTAGATGAAAATCCCATACAAAATGTCCCGGAAAGGCCATTATGTCCCCGAAAAGCCATAAAATTGTAGCAGAAAAGCCATATATATATTCCTAGATGCTCTGGCATGAAGAGAAATTTATTGCTTTTTTGGAGGCAGTTCATCAACACTCAAAATTATAGCTTTGCTTTGGTATCATGGATAGGACAGGATATCATATACGTCCAGTGATTTTTGTCTAGCAAAAGCTGTTTCGTCGACGATTGCATTAATGCTGGAAGAATAACTAATCTGTGGGGAGAAACTAAGAATCAAGATGCATGAGACTCTTAATGGAGACTCCAGATATCTTTAGTGTTCGAGTTCAACTTTGGCAATAAAAGAAGTGCATTCAGTCATAAGGTCGCCCGATACTTTGCCATAGATTCGATGTATGGAGCAGGTAATGCTCATACAAAGCAAACTCCACGGCAGCGCTAAGAGAACCTTTCGATATCTTCAGTGTTTGAATTTGAATTGTCGCTGATTGAAAAAAGTTTGCCATCAACTGCCACCTGGTTTATTTTTTACCAGTTAGTTTTCAATGAAGGTTGGCAGGATTACCACAGTCTCCAACCAGGCCTAATTTTCTCCTATCTGTATTCTTAAGGTTTAACAGAAACTAGACAGAGAAACAAACAAATAAAGAGACACATATCTAAATACACATTCATCGGTCTTCATTATATTGTAGATACGTATTCGCCTTAGTATTTTCTCTTGATGCACAGGGGTTCCCGTGCTTCACACTGTGATCCAGCAATTTGGATGATATTTTACTTATCTGACTGCTGGTGTCGCACATTCATTTTGGAATTCATTCGCTGCTTCACTTTTAGCATCCCATAATTATATAAAAAAATATTTTCTTTCATATCACGTGACTCACCTCCATCTTGTCAATGTGGGAGGCACTGCGGTTGTATGAAAATTGAAGGGCTGCCGTATCCTCAGTTTCCGTTTGGCGACTTTGCATAATCTGGGAAATAAAATCTTCAGTGAATCAATGCTTTACTGAATACAGAAAGAAAATTTATGTACGTAATTCAGGGGTGAAAGTACTCATAGTTACAGCAGTCAAGGTTCCTACTTTGTGTTTCAAAATTTGTGATTTTTTTTTCAAATGCAGGTGACGCAGTTGCCATAACATACTCTTTAATATGAAATTTTATACCAGGTCAGAAACTAAATTCTTCACGACTTTAACATTCAAAAATTTTGGAAAAAAGTCAGGAACTTAGTTTCCACCTTAAACAATTGAAAGATTATAATAGATCATACACGTTCAAATATTTCATATGCTATTTCACTTCACATAAGGAAAGTGAACAACTAACACGCAAGAGGCACTTGAACATGATAAAATTGATGGTGTATGACAGCTTCCCAATCTACTCAACCTACTAAAATGTGGAGCTGAGATAAACTGACGCTATTAAGTTAGTTCCTCGACATTAAGTAGGTTTGTTTATAAGGTCTGCTTTGGTATACAGTCGAATCTAGGGGCTGTTGTCAAAGAGAGGGTTTGGGGCACGGAACCCTCTTAGCCCCAATATTGCTCCATTTACTATTGTACAAGTTTGTATGCTTTGTGAAGCCCCTAAACATCTCACATGAGCCTCCTTCAGCCCCAACGCAAAATTCCTGGCACCGCCCGCAGTAGCAGCATACTAAAGCGTCTGACTTTGACTCCCAAGGCCGCTGGTTCGTGTCTCGTTCCCAGCTGGGCATCTTCTTGGCGGCGCTTGATGTGATCGGTCAGCATCCGGTCTGCATATTGCTGTGGGCTTACTGACCTTTCCCATCAGTGGGGAGGGTTGGGGGTCGCAGATATTGTCGCATGGAGTCTTCCGCCACTGGCGCCATAGCTCTAGACCAGTGGTTCTTTACCTAGCGGGCGCGTCACCCTGGGGGAGCGTGAGCGGATATCAAGGGGGGCGCGAGCCTCAGCAGTAAAACATGATTTACAATAAGGGGGCTGCTTTTTCGATTTTTTGTTATTTACAGTCCGATTGCAGCGAAATTTGCAGACGATATGTAAAATCGAAACAAAAGGTTTTGTTAATGACAAGTTTCCCGTTTGCTTTTTATCGTTGAATTTCAGGGTAAACTTGCATTTTCCTATTGTTTACAAAGCTCACTAGAATTTCGCAATTTTTGTGCTAGAATGAAAAAAAAGACAGTTTTGGAATCGTTAAACCATTCCCCACAAAATAAAGCTCTTAGTTTTTCCATTTTCTGCCTCATTTTCTTTCAATCTGCACTTTCACCAGTGACAAAAATTATTTTCAAAATACATAAGTTTGCGCTGCAAATTGCTGTATTTAAAGAAAACACAGAAGAAAGGGGAAAATCTAGGAGCTTTACAAAGGGAAATGGTTTGACGATTTCAAAACCGTCTGTTTTCATTCCAGCATAAAACCTGAAAAATTCGATGTGAGCTTTAGTTGAAATTAACAATTTTTCAAGAGAGCCAAAAACGTTTATTTTAAGAAAAAATAGTTTGAAAGCATTGATAACCATAAAAAGCTGTCGGTAATGGCTTAAATATGTTATTATTACAACGCGAAATAGTCATGCACAGATGATTTATGTATTTTGTACTAACCCATTCGACGCTTCATATAAAACTCAGAGAAGTAGATGTTTTCATTCTTGAAAGGTTTTTCAAATAGTTTGTCACTGATATTAAACTAATATCTTACTGACAATTTTGTATGGTTGTTCTGGTTATTCATAATGATTCCATAGTATATAGCTAATAATAATAACACTTATACTAGTACTTAGTTAATTATAGGTAACTTCCAAACAATGGAAGTAACTTGAAAACGAAGAAGAAAACGGAAATGTTTCATAGAAAAAAATCCCTTTCTCTTCAATTTTACTTATAATTACAAAGTTTCAGCCAAATCTATCAACTTTCTAAATTTACTCCCACTCGGGAGGGGGACTTTGCGACCCATTTTGAGGTGTTTCAATGCGCTCAGGGCCAAAGTTTTTTGGCCACAGGCCTGTCCTCATATTAAGGATAATATGTCGCTAAAAAAAAACGAAATGCCAAATTTGTGACCATTTTGGCGGCCCCTAAATTACCTTTGCAAAGGAGGTTATCTATGTTTTCGTATTTTCTGTTTGTCTGTCACGAAGTTAACCCAAAAATTTATGAACGGAAACTTGCAGGGATTGTCTCTTTGTCTGTTACAGCGATAACCCAGAAGGTTATCAATGGATCTTTACGAAATTTACATGGATTGTTAGGCATCCTAGGTTGTCCCTTTGTTTGTGTGTCTCTGTTCGCTTCTATGTTTGTTTGCAATATAACTCAAATATTATGAACGGACAAATACGATCAAATTTTCGTGATGGTCGGTTTGTCCGTAAAGGTAAAGTCAACTTTGACCGCACCCTCACCTGGGAAACCCGCATGAACTGGTTTGTACTGCGGGTATAGGCCCAGTGGCTCCAGAGGAGTAAGTGTAGTTGCAGTCGACCTCGGGTCACCAAGAACTATGGCGCCAATTTGACGGAAGGAACAAATGACCCGATAACCATACCCCCTCACCTGGCACACCTTGATCAACAAAGAGCTCGCGTGCCTAGCTTGGTCTCGAACCTGCGAGCGATACAAGGTGTTGGAACTGCGAACGGGAGCTTACTGCTACCGTTTGTGTGTTTGACTAATGTTTGTCAAAATATAACTCATGAAAAAGTTTAGAAAATATATTTAACAAGATCACACAACCTGTTACTACAGCCAAAAAAGTCGCAAAGGGCCACATTTTGGTACTGAAAAAGAGGAAATCTTAGTTTCAGAACGAACTTAAGG
>LQNS02007216.1:7173787-7200431 GCA_001587735.2 Parhyale hawaiensis | reverse complement strand
AAAACAGTGAGAGAAAGTGTTGGAAACGCTGTCGGCAACGGGCTAGCGAACAAAACAGTGAGAGAAAGTGTTGGAAAGGCTGTTGGCAACGGGCTAGCGAACAAAACAGTGAGAGAAAGTGGGTCGTAGTTACGAGGGTAATTTTTAGTTTGAGCTTGGAAGTAGCGCACTTCTATTTAATGCTAGCCAGTAAGAAGCACTCACTACACTCAAAAAATTCATAAAATGTCAAAAAGGCTATTCATAGCAATGAGCTTGCGCGTAACTATCATAAAAAGTTATTCACCTAACTTACTGTATATATAGCTTCATGTAATCAATTCCACGCCTACGCCGCCGTTAAACTGTGTCTCGCTGGCTTCTACCAAAGTAAAGCATAACACTTTTTTAGGCCGAAATATTTTGATTTTTAAGTAATATTTGTTCCGTGGATTAGCCTATGTTTTGGGTTTTGCGTGAAAGATCCCAAAATCTCCGTATATTAGCTAAAATTTTCCTACACAGTCCGGTTATAAATATTGAATACAAAAAAACATATAAACCAAGACTTATCCGTATATCTGGCCACACTGAGCGCAGTGCCCTAGGCTGTCACCCCTTTGACCTGTGATTTTCAACATGAAGGGTGACCACAAAACAACAACAAATAGGGAAAATGTAAAAAATAAAAATTAACTTTTCGACGCAAACATCACACAAAAGCTTCACGGCAGCTTCTTGTAAATTGCTCCAGACCAATTTTCTACAAACGTTGTTGCGAACGGTCTTGGACGACAGTGTGAATGGGGTTTTCTATCAGGCCTTTCGGAAGGAGTTTCCAACGACGTTGCCAACCGGTTGCCAACACGTTGCGAAAGGCTTGCCAACAGTAATTTCGAACGCCTTGCGAACGCTTTGAAACACTGGACGGTTGGAAAGCAGTTCGCAACTATTGTTGCCAGCCCCTTTCGCAACGCGTTTCCAACCAGTGTGAGCACGGTGATACTCTTTGCTTCAGAGAGACTAGCAGTATTTTAACGCAAAGGTGATTCAGTTTCCAGATAATAAAAAATGATTAATTGGATTTGCATTTTAACTTCTTTCTTACCCCTAACAAGGATAAATACTGGAGCAAAATACTGGAGCATGCAATTAGACGAAATCATGGTGGATGCTATAAGCCAAAAGTCATAAGTCGGTTTGGTAGTTTAGGAGACCGTGGCGGGGTATGGGCCCAGTTTGATAGATATGGTGACGCTTATTGCTCTCAAGTAACAAAATGAATTTTAGAGCGCTCTTTTCAGACTAGACTAAACTGATAAGAGCTGCACGTTCCACATTAGAATGAAGCTAAGCAAGAAAAAATGTTTTGTTGACGGATACTTAGCCCTTCCAGGTCCACATACGACTTAGATTTCTCGAATGATTAGCACTGTTTGAATTGCTTTCCTGAAGGACACATGTTATTTTGTGCTGTAAATAACTTTTTATCGGGGCTTTGCAAAAGAAACAAAGGTAATACAACATACGGTAAAGTTTCTTGTGCCACTTCTGCAATACCTACTTCTTGCATCCAAAAGTGGATCTACTTCTGTCATATTTTTTCTACTAGGGAAAGAGGGGCTATTTTTTGCAATGGAGAGTTGGTGGTCCTCAACTTACAATACAATAATTCGAGAATCAAGCAGGCTGATACAATGTGCATTAGGTGGAGTGAAAGAATACTTTTGAAATATTTTTTTCCAATAGTGTGATTTTGTTGCCATTTTGTACAGTATGTTAAAAGGTTTTTCCAATAATCTAGCATTTTGAGGTGCTCAAAGACTGTTGATAATTCTGAATTTTATATATTTTCAGTAACATTTTAGAATTAAACTTAGCGCTGGATGGTCATAACATTCATTTATACATTTCTTAAAGCTGATTACATAAGCAACTACACTAAAGTAAAAAATGTGCTATAAGCTCTATTACAGTAATTAAAACAATCAATTATATTTGCGAAAAAACATATAAATGTTATTAGCATGATACCAGCTGAAGATGCTTGGACAGACCTCGCAGAGTTGAGTATGTTATTAGCATTATGTTTTATTACAATAATTTTGGTATTGGATGTAGCTTCAAAGTTTATAATTATGATATATAGATAATTGTATTTTGAAAATTTTACTAAGTTTGATATTCGTGGGGCATCTCCAAAGATTCATCTACTCTTCTCATATTTTAACATGATTGTTTTGAGGTACTTAGGCAATTTAATTTCACTTTTGGATGCAACATTTCAAAAAAGTTTCAAAACCCCCAATTTTCGCTCCACCCTAATGTGCATTGCAGGGTAAAATCACAACTGCTAAGAGCAATAACCAAGATACGCCCAAACGACCGCTTTCAGTTATTTGACAGTCGGATGAATCAATAGGAAATAAGTAAAACAAGAGACACATGACGATGCGTGTCATATACAGCAGTGATGGAATTTTGTTTTTCAGGGTCTTCGATACACCTTAGAACAAATTCAGTCTGTCAATTTAAAATTTTTCGACTGCAAAAAAAAATTATCCTACTTAAAATGGGAAAATTTTGCATTTTAAAACGATGATCTTCTAACGTACAATGATTTCTAACTGCTGAATGTAGGGGAACAGTACTAGGCCGACCCGTACGATGGGATGGGTAGCTACGATGTAAGATTCGATAGATTGGATAGACTTTTGGTACAGGAAATTTAACATTGCAACCCCTTTCTTTTACGCCAAGAGAATACTGGTTCACCGAAAGGAAAATGTAACAGCAGATGTGCAAAGGAAGCGGAAGCTAACTAAGGGTTCTGACGCGCAAAGGCTTACTAATTACCTCCGCCAAGGAGGTTATGTTTTCGTCGGTTTGGCTATCAGTCTGTCACAAAGATAACTTGAAAAGTTATGGACGGATTTTGACGAAATTTCTAGGGACTGTTAAGTATAAGAGGTGAACCGACGCTTAACTTTAGTGAAGATCCGTCCATCCTTTTGTTTATTTGTCTGCCTTATTTTTCTTAATGCCATCATTCGAAAAGTTATGGACGGATTTTTTTATGACATCTACGCATGTTGTTAGGCATATCACGATGAGTGAGTGACCGTTAGTTTATCGCGGTTTTGAATTTTATGCTTGTTAGATGAATAGCTCAAAAAATTCCCGATGGATCTTTATGAAATTCGTAGGAATTGTTTATATCAAATGTTGAAAGACAGAGATGATTAAATTTAGGTGCACATTGCTTGGACCGTTTGTGTGTTTGAGATATATTTGTTATAATGTTTGTTAGCTGCATAACTGAAAATTTTATGAACGGATCTTCATGAAAATTGCAGAATCTGTTTCTGATATAAAATAGCACAAAAGATTAAATTTTGGTGTTGATACAAAGAAAATGATGGCTTCAGAGTCAATTTGAATTTTCATTACCGTTGCCTTGCTTTGGCGGCGGTATGGGCTCTCTGAGTGCCCTAGTATTCTAACAGCATTTGGGTGTGTTCGATTGGACAACAATATTAGGTATTCGAGGTTTGGCTTGTCCGAATCTTCAGACAGGTGCTGTGGCATCGACCTATTGATTAAAGTTTCGGTTATTGACTCCTAATCAGTTACCTGCGCGACTTCCAAGAACTCAGACTTACTCCGTTAAATGAAGACTTCAGCAGTCTCAACATGTTGGAGTTGCTTCCAATACCTACGGCACGATTTAAAGTGCCGAAGCCAAAGTTCCTGTCTGCTTTGACGTGCTAGTTATGCCAAATGAGTTTGGTTTCGATCAACTACGCCGATCCAATCTAATGCGCTTTTTATTAGTATAGATAGCAGACATTAAATTGTCTTACAGAAATATTGCGTAGATAAAAATTAGAGATCAGTTACCGGAATTTAGACCTGCTATTTCATTATAATAATACGGATTTCAATGAGAACTCGGTTTCTTTCATAGCAAGCGTCTCAAATTTCTGCTCGTTCTACTTATCTTAAAATAGTAGTATAAGTTTTGTGCTATATGCAGGCTATTTATACAGTAGAAATTCAAATGTAACGAATTACGAAGTTAAGGTCCTTAAACAGAACGAGTATCGGTGACGCCATTGCAACTTCATAGATGTAACGATCGAGTAACGGTTATGCCCCGGTAATTATATGGTAGTAGCGCATAAAGGAAACAACTACTGACAGCGAGTAACGGTGCCCATCACTGCACTCCTGAGTTCGTGCGCTTCCTAAAATTTCCTCCGTTTTGTTGCTTGAAATTTTTATTCCCTGGCGAATGACACCGGATTAAGCAAACTTTGTCATGAAGAGCTCGTTTGATAAAGTGAAAATAATTTGAATTTGCTTTAATGAGTACGACTGCATCTGGTAAATAGGACGCCTCGTGGCGTAAGATCATCACCCACGGTAGGGGCAAGTTCAACAAAGTAATTTTTGATGGCCAGCTAATCCTAGTTTTTCATATGGATGTTTTGTCCAACAAGGTAAAGGTAAAGTGGCCCCCTGGAGATCTCTTTATAATAACATAGGAAAACTAGAACGCCTCAGTGGCGTAAAACCATCACCCCTGTTGGGAGCAAATTTTATCGCCGTTATTTTTTATGGCCAGCTAATCCTAGTTTCCTGGCATGGGTCACATCGAAGATAGCCCACCAGACTCCATGCAAAAAATAAATATGAAGATAGCTCAACTCCTTCTACCTGTCTTTGGGTTGGGAGCAAATTTCATTGCCATCATTTTTTATTGCCAGCTAATCCTATTTTTAGTTCACTTTTGCATGGGTGACATTGAGGTCAGCTCACCAGACTCCCTGCAAAATAATAATGGACATAGCTTTACTCTTTTAATCTGTTTTTGGGTGGAGAACAAATTTTATCGTCGTCATTTATTATTATTCCCAGTTTTTTGGCATGGGTCAGATCGAGGGAAACCCACCAGACTCCTCGAAAAAATTTATGAACATTGCTCAACTCCTTTGACCACTTATTGGGTAGACAGACATATATACATATATACAAATATATACACAGTAGGTGGTCCTCAGGATACGAACCTGGGACCTCATGCATAGGGAGGCGCAACTGCAAGACCAGCACTGAGAAGGCATAAAAGGCAAGCATGCAGTACGCGGAGTACTGCAGCCTGCCCCGCATCTCTACAGTGAGGATTAAATTTGCAGCGCTTACCTCTTTTATGGAAGCTCACAGTCTTCCCGAAATAAATACTGCCCAATAAATGTCACAGATCAATAGTCCCACTTGCACCTGGAAATATCCAGGAAGGCAGCTCACAGTCTTACCATTTTTTCGAGTTAGATGAATACAGTAGCCTTTCAGGATATTTCCAAGTGCGAGTGGGACTATTGATATGTGAAATATGCATACAAATATATATATATACTTTAATCTTCAACGAAAATATTATCACCTCTCTCACTTTGTTCGCGAGTGATAAAAATGGGATGCCTCGTGGCGTGAGACAATTTGCTGCTGTGGAGGCAACTTCGCCCCGGTGGAGGAAACTTCAGCGCCAAAATTTTCCATGACCAGCTAGGTCTAATTTTTTGGCATGGGTCACCTGTAGGTCAACTTACCAAACTCCCTAGAAAAAATTATGAACATACCTCAACTCCTTCGACCAGTTTTTGGGTGGACAGACAAATATATATATATACTAAAATCTTTAACGAAAACATTATCACCGCTCTCACTTCGTTCGCGGGTGATAATAAGGTTCATTGATAGAAGGGGAAGATCGTAATTATTCAAATGAAGTGCATTTCTTTCTCCTCAGCTTTAATGCCTGAACGTTAGTCACTATAAATAGCCATGATGCAGTATCAAAATCATGCTCTGTTGAACAAGGACGTGCTTTTCTTTTGATATCGTCAAATAACTCTAATGAATGACTTTCACTAGAGTAGTAATTTCTCTGTTACTAAATGCAACTTCAATGGCCGACAAATAGCATCGACGACGCTCCTGTAGGAGAATCAACGTTGCCTATTGGTGTTAACTTAGTGAATTAGTTTTTGGACAAATTCCGTTCATAGTTCATACAATGATACTAGGTACCGTAGTGTAGTATGCCGTGAAAATCGTCTTATGTTCTGTGCTTTACGTGGAGATGGCGTTATTTTCACTTTCTTTTACTGTAGAGATTTTCATTCGAAAAGGCGTATATGAATCGTTTTTTGCATAGTATGCCGTAAAGTAGCTGGTCTACACAGATTTAGCCGTGTATTTACGCGGTGCACGATATACATGGTATAATGCACGGGCTTATAGAGTTTGGTAACGAAACACTGAATTTGGTAATGATGATTGTTTCATCTGAGAATAGCGTTCAGGACTTAGCAATCCTCGTTAAAGATTCTGTTACAGTAACAATTACGAAGAAGCTATTTTAACTTGACCTAGAATTTTATTTTCATTTGAAAATTCAGGTATTTGCTGACATCAATTCAACTTTTAGTTAGTTTTATACGACACAAAATTCAGTGTTTCCTGTTGAATTCTCTCATCACTCATCTCGACAGACTTTTGACAACTTTCTGGTTAAATTTAGAAAGTATGCGAGCTGTTGCACCATAGTTTCAATAAAGTAGATTTTATCATAAGCTACATAACTAAGATTAGTGAAACACTTAAATACTATGAATGTCATCAGCGTATAATACAGAAACTAGCTGTTACCAACACTGCGTACATCAATACTTTTGTAACAAACAAGCTAGGCTTCGTTTACCCGTTCAATTACGTTCATTCACAAATTAATAACTGAATTACAGCTACACTTCTACCACACACGATAGCTAAACTCATAACGAGATCACACTGGACTGACGTCTGAAACGTGCAGAGCCCGCACCCCTTGTGAGCTCCGAATCCATTTACATATTTAGCTCTGCTTCTGAAATTTATTACAAGTGTTGCCTTCTTTGCAGTCCCACTTGATGTGGGTGCATTCATGGAAAGCTCAGCACCTTGCTAGGCAGCGTTCTCATTAAGCCCTCAATATATTTATAACTCTCTTTCGGATTGCTCATGATAACCGATCGAAACCAAATATTAGTTAGAGAAATAATTTGTCATAATTTTTTTAAATCTAAATTTGAAGTGGGTTGAACATTGTTCTTTACATAGTAAGTGAACGGCCGTGCTTCGAACAGTTGGATGTGTGTGATGGCTCCTGCAAGTGTTCCTACCACACGTTTCCTCAGGTGTGCCAGTAAACATGTCAACGTTCATACGTTCTTACCACGCAATGGATNATTTGAAGTGGGTTGAACATTGTTCTGTACATAGTAAGTGAACGGCCGTGCTTCGAACAGTTGGATGTGTGTGATGGCTCCTGCAAGTGTTCCTACCACACGTTTCCTCAGGTGTGCCAGTAAACATGTCAACGTTCATACGCACTTACCACGCAATGGATATACCAGGCGATGAATGCCCCCGTCTCACCCCACTCTCATAATTCTTTTGAGGGAACTGTCCTCCCATTGCAGTCTCAGTTGAAGGATCCGTAGCCCGGTAATGCAATATAATGCATCCAAAAATTTTAGAGTAGTTGGCAGCACCTGAACACTTGATGTGGGAGTATTCATGGCAAGCTGTATAGGTAATTAAGGGGCGTATCAGTGGCACAACTATTGGTCTTCAATAGATATCGATGATGCGGTCTGTACCCGTAAAACTATATTACGGCCGATCATCTGGGGGACTGCTGCAATTCACACTAATCACATTAGTTACTTAAGTATTCGGTTGGTTAGTTAATAAGTTAAGTTAGTTGGTTACTTAGAGTCAGGAAGTTTAAGCTTCCGGTTGCGAGCAGAACGATATCACAGAGGAAGGAGCAAGAGACATATAGTATGTCGATAGAGAAGGGGAACCCATGCACGAAGGTGTTTCCACACAGGATCAATACGCATGGGAACAGCAAGTCGGGAAAGAAGTAGAAGAACCGAATAAAGGAAGGAAGCAAAGTGGGCACGAAAGAGAGACGTCACGAAGGCTTAGCTAATGACTGAGGTAACCTATGTACATGGGCCACCTGGGGTTGCCTGGCCCCATAGCATAGAATCGACGAACCTTAACTAACCTAACCCTATGGCCTATGGCCCATCATATGCCCCCTGAGGGGTTAAATATTCGGCTGCAAAACGAACATCCAAAACGAGTTCCACTTTTATCTTAACATTTTACCACAATTACCTCCGCCAAGGGGGTAATGTTTTTGTCGAGTTTGTCTGTCTCTTTGTCTGTCACCAAGATAACTCAAAAAGTTACGAACCGATCTTCAAGAAATAGGTATCCAGGGATTGTTAGGTATGTTAACAGCAACAGATAAATAACTTAGGTGAAGTTCCGTTCAACCATTTGTTTGTGTGTACGGTATGGTTCTTTTTTCGTAGTACCTTGACTCATAAAGTTATAGACGGATATTTAATGAACATTACATGAGTTTTAAGGCATATCACGAACAGTAAATGACCAAATCTTTCTGATAATCTATTTGTTCGTCTATTATTTCAAACTTTATTTGTTTATCACTGTGTTTGATATTATGCTTGTCAGCAAAACAGTTCAAATATACATGAGTTGTTAGTTATATCATTAAGAGTAAATAATCTAATTTTTTTATGATCTGCTGATCTGTTTGTATGTTTGACTGATATTTGTTAGAATATCTTTCGGTAACATAACTCAAAAAGTTATGAACGGATCTTTAAGAAAATTACAGATGCTGTTATTACTGCCAAAGGGCACAAATGACCATATTTTGTTGCTGATAAAAGTTACAGAACCAATTTAAATTTTTCATCAACGTTGCTTTTCTTGGCGGAGGTAAGTGCTCTCAGAATGCTCTAGTTTTTGTTCAACTGCTACATAGGCCACACCATACATTGACTGGACACTGAAATCGGGCCTCTCGCATTGGGCCTGGAGGCCGATTTACGTAAGTGGTAATAAATTGAGTTCTAATAATCACAGAGACTTCAAACAGAGATTCATTTCTTTGTCGTACCATAAGGAATGTGTTGCAGAGCAGAGAATCTAAAGTAACAATCATATATATTCAGTAAGCGATAAATATCATACCTTAAGACAAAAAAAAATGAAAATTCATCATAATTTCTAGGAATAATAAAATTTTATACAAAAAATTGGCTCATAGATACCGCACGAAATTTACTTTGATATCACATTCAATTTAGTTTCTCCCAATGACGGATTTGAGGCAATAACCTCAGAAATCGATGTATGTAGAGCTTGCGGTAGACCTCATCCCAATAGCGGCAACAAAAGGGAGGTTAAGAAAACCCTGTAAAACTGAAAAATGAATTAAAACCCAGTAATACTACACTGGTAGCAATGAATTAAAATTACGTATTGAACTGTAAGATAAAGATACTAAGACAGCCGGTAATGATTTTAAACAGAACAATTTAGGACTGATACAGCCCTTCATTACTGGAACCACCTAAAGCTGCACATCGTGAGTGTCAATATCATTTCACACAACTGCCTACGCATATTACACCATTTCGTGGTTGACTACGTTATATCACTTCATGGTCTCCTATGCTGCATCGCTTTTTGGTTGTCTGAGTTATCACTTCAAAGATGCCTCCGTTAGATCACTTCATGATTGCCTAAGTTAAATCACATCTCAGTCACCTCACCTGATTACCTAAAAATTATGCTTATTATTATGACTCAACTCCTTCTGTTTCTTGCTTGGTGGAGAAAAAACAAAATGCATCGCCTGCTAATTATAGTTTTTTGGCATTGGTCAGTGTCACATCTAGGTCAACCCAGCAGATTCCCAGCGAAAAACAAATATTAACGTTCCTCAACCCCTTCTACTACTTTTTGGGTTGACAGACAAATATATCTATATGTATAAATCTTCAACGAAAACATTATAACCGCTCTTCGCTTTGCTTGCGGGGGATACACAAACAAAAGATCATCACAAAAATTTGATCATTTACTCTTCGTTATATATCTAGGTACCTAACAACTCATGCGAATTTCATAAAAATACATAACTGCAGCAGTCGAGTGCAGTCGAATAACTGATTGCAGACTGCAGCAGTCGAGTGAATGCAGCTGTCAGACGCACAACTTCCAGTTCTACGGTCGGTAAAAAGTTTGTCGCTAAGCGCGTAGACACAACTCCCGCATAGAGCGAGCGATTCACATAGCGCGATATTCTCACTACGCGACAGAAAATTGAGTTTGAGGAATTCACACAACGCGACTCACATAGCGCGGATTGTTCGGTAATATAGATAATCCCTCCTTGATGTCTTCTGCGATACTGATTTTGAAGAAAATGTCATTTTTACGGCAACTAAGATGACCTGACATTAATCGATGAATTGAAAATACTGTTTTGCACCTAATGATTGCCCTATATACGAAGAGGAAAGTGCATTAAATCTGTACATTCTGTTATACAAATGAAATTTAGCAAAATATACTTCTAAGTTCATATAACGCATGCACTCGTTAAGTCCTTAACATTTGCATGAAATACTTTTTGAAATAAACATGAAAAGGTGACTTTTTAAAATACTATTTTGCACCTCCCATCAATATCAGTGGTTATGATTACGCTAGCAACATCATAATTGGAATCAAGAAGCAAAGAGTAAAGTGAGAGTTCAATGGGACTAAAATAAAAATTAGGGGTGACCACAGTGTCGGCGAATGACGTCACACAGACGAGTCGTACTGTTTGAGGGTATAGGTCCTGGCCATCGTAGGATTAAATACCCAAATATATAAGCAGTGTTATTTTCTTGACGCGAGAGCATCCATAGGAATAGTTAGTGCTTAAACTTTCTATATATGACGACGACAATTTATTGTGTATGGGTATGGGTGCAGCTCAAGTAGATGGCCAGTCAGAAGCGAGAGACTGAATGAACGAAGTCGAAAAAATACGGTGATGTGCTTGATTACGTTTTGTCAACAGCACTGTAAACGGAATATGACGTGTAAATAAGGCTTCACTTCGAAGAAGAGGGCAAATCAGGGCGCCATACCGGCTCTGCTCTTGCCCCTGGTGCTTGAAAGTTTCTGGTTGCCAATTGATAATTTTTTTTGTTCAATTGATACATTTTCTCTTAATTTATTCATGCGCTTTAGGGATAAAATTTGCAATTTTCTGTCGAAATCAATTAAGATACTCACATGCAGCTCAGCTCTGTCGTTCGTCGAGATGACGTCTTTGATGATATTTCCTGTGAATCCTCCCGTTACGCTTCTTGCTTTCTGATTAAAACTATTTTGTTGCAATGGGTGTATACAGTGCAACAGCTGTTGTTTGATGGAAACCTAATCATGCCTGTTTCTGCAAATGTTACAGTTTTATACACTCTTACGTTGGATTTTAGTGCAAGAAAAACAAACGTCAAGGAAAAGAAATAACGTGAATATCGATTTAAAAAAAAAAGTTTTTGAGAAACACGAAGCCGGTGACACGAATATGAACATTGCAAGATAATTTAAACTAAGAAAAAGCACTCTGGGAGTAATTCTAATGAAAGTGGAAAATAAAAGGCACAGTCGAGTATATTATTCAGTGTTTCACCATAAGAAGAGCTTTCTAATTGCTATTTTAATATCAGCTAACAGTAAAATAGTACTGTTATTGTATACAACTTAATGTACGTATACTTTTGTTGAATAAACATGCATATTTTGTTAAAGCTTATTTCAAGTCATCCCAATAACTCGGATATTATTTCGCTCCAATTCCTAACCCACATTCTCTATAAATTTCAGGGAGCACTATATTAACTAGAACACTCTGAGAGCGCATACCTCCGCCAAGTGAGCCAACGGTAGCAAAAATTCAAATTGGCTTTGAAACCATAATTTTCTTTGCATAAACTAAAAAATTCAATAATTTGTGCCTTTTTATATTAATAACAGCTTGTTCAATTTTTTTGAAGATCCGTTCATAACTTTTTGAGTTATATTGTTAACAAACGTAATGACAAATATGAGTCAAACATATAAACGAACCAACTGATCTACACCAAAATTTGATCATTTATGTCTTTTACCATTACTAAGAACTCCTATGAATTTCATAAAGATCCATTCATTATTTTTTGAGTTATTGTGCTAACATGCATAAAATTAAAAACAGTGACAAATGAACGAACGAACAAACGGACCATTACCAAAATTTGGTAATCTACTCTTTGTTATATACCTAACAACTCGTGTTAATTTCATCAAAATCCATTCATAACTTTTTGAGTTATGGCATCGAGAAAGATGACGCAGAAAAACAAACATACGGATGGACATATCTTCACCAAAAGTTAATCATATGTTCCTCCTAACATACCTAACTATCCCTGTAAATTTCATCGAAATCGGTTCATAACTTTTTGAGTTATCTTGATGACAGACAGACAGACAGACACACAGACAGACAAACAGACAGATAGACAAACACGACGAAAACATAACCTCCTTGGCGGAGGTAATAATTTTAGATCACATTGTGCGGGTAACTGTATAGCGAGAGTACAAAAAGACGCGCCATGTGGAACTTTACTGCACCAAATAATTTTAGTTAACAACTCCCTTAGCTGTGTACTTGGCATTTCTGTACAAATCGAGCACACCATGAACTTTAGAAGCTTCTGTTCTGCAACATGAGACTGTTTATTTTACTAAATATTGGGAAGTAACTTTATGCTATTGCAACTAGCAAAGGATGTTATAAACAGTTGTTCTATGTAATTACACTTCAAGCCTTAATATTTTTTGTGAATTTTTGCATCTAGAAGTTTTAGAGTATGTACAGGTTTTTCACTCATTATTGAATGTAAAATAATTAAGCTATGTAGCCTAAACAAAGGATGAAAAAGTAATGGGAGAAGATATAAGAATGCGTCTGCGGCACCGTGCAGTCAGGCCCATTTGCGGCGCCGAAATCTGCCTCAGAGGTCAGTGACCAGTCAATCAATGTATGGTGCGGTCTATGATTGATACATTCGAGATTTATTATCGAGTAAGAAGCAGAACAACACTGATATTCTTTGCAAAAAAAAAAAAAACCTTTCAGTATATAGTCTGAAAACGGAACTTGAAAAGCGGATTTCGTTTATCGAGTGACGAATGTTACAGAAACTTGTAAGCTTCAGGAGAGAAGTAATGAAAGTCATGTCTTGCTTTGGGTATAAAGTCTGTGCGAATCGTTGGAGTGATCAGTCTCGCCAACATTGAACGCATGGTCTAATAATTTCTATGTTTGATGAGACTATGAGTTTTAATTATATGGAAAAGATTTCATATTGCATTCGAATATGCCGCATTTACTCCATACGAGAACTGTGCAATGTGTTTGGATTTTGTCACAGAAATGTCTTGGTATTGATTAGCGCCGGGAAGTTCAAACAAGAATTTTTTCTAATTTAAGGCCCCAGTTATTAAAACTTCTAAGATACGGGAGAATTTTACCTAAAATACCTTCTCGACTGGAATATGTGTAAGTTTTTGCTTTATTAATTTTTGTAGCACTTGTGATGTGAAGGCTTGTGGCAAATCTTATCGTCGTTTAAAATTGGCAGTCCGATTAACCAGGAAGCCTTGACGTTCTTGTATATAAGTTAATTTGAATATCCAGCTGGCAAAGCCATACAGCCTTTTCGAAGCGAATTTGTATGGCAACTTCTGTGACTCGGACAGAAAGTTTCAGTTTGCGCAATAAAACATTTTCTTTAAGTTTAGACTCGTTTTCTATAATCATTACCGTGGTAACTAACGAAATATCCACTGATTCACAGCGCCTCTCTTCTTGCACGGAATGAAAGGCGATTATCGCAACGAGGAAGTTGTACTACTATGGAAGCTAACGATATTTTATCAGTATATCCACAATACAGTTAATAGCTGACTAGTGAGGAGGAGTTGGAGCGTAACTATAACAAGTACCGCTTCTGTCTAGAACACATTAGTTTTATGTTAGTCGACTTAGTCCTTTGTTCAGCATTAGCAACTGTGTGTCGCCACTCTTTATTTACGNAGTATATCCGCAATGCAGTTAATAGCTGACTAGTGAGGAGGAGTTGGAGCGTAACTATAACAAGTACCGCTTCTGTCTAGAACACATTAGTTTTATGTTAGTCGACTTAGTCCTTTGTTCAGCATTAGCAACTGTGTGTCGCAACTCTTTATTTACGTTGTGAACGATTACTGTAAGCTGTGGTTCCTTAGCTAGATATATTGATTATGTAAGAGACGAGTGAAAAGTATTTACCCAAATCAGAATTTGAAAGCCAAACCGCTTAATTTAAAAGTGCGAATGGAGTCTAAGATATGCTTTGAGCGTCTGTCAACAATATAGCCGCCAGCCATCAAGTAAATGCCAAGATACAGTACGAACTTCGTACTATAGTTCTACGATGTGAAGCAGTGAGGCATGTTGTTCTTGTTGGAACAGAGAATAGAGAAATGTTAAATAATGAAGGTGAAATGAACTACATTACAAAACAAAAATAGTGCATACCTCTGCCAAGCAAGGCATTGCTCTTGAAACTGGACTTTCATATTTTTTATCGTGAAAATTCGGTGTCTTTTATCAGCAACAACAGTAACTTAAATTTCTTCAAGATCCGCCCATAACTTTTCGAGTTATGTTCTGACAAATATTTTGACAAACATCTGTCAAAACACAAACGAAAGAGCCGATCATTACCAAAATTTGTTCAATCGGGTCTTGATCATTTATAAAGAAAATACTTCAAATGCCACAAAGATCTCTTTATAATTTTTTGAGTTATTTTAATGACAAACGTAATGACAAACAGATGCACACAAATGGACGAATAAATCAACACAAAGCTTTGGTCATTTGTTCCTTGGAACACCCTCGACATCTCCTGTAAACTTCAT
This sequence comes from Parhyale hawaiensis, assembly GCA_001587735.2. Lineage (NCBI taxonomy): Eukaryota > Metazoa > Arthropoda > Malacostraca > Amphipoda > Hyalidae > Parhyale > Parhyale hawaiensis. The sequence goes on along the minus strand of LQNS02007216.1, from coordinate 7,185,503 downwards.
AAAGATCCGATGATAACTTTTTGAGTTTTGCTACCAAGAAAATGAGGCAGAAAAACAAACGGCCGAATGAATCTTCACTAAAAGTTAATTATTTATTCCTCCTAACATTGCTAACAATTCCTGTGAATTTTGTAAAGATCCGCTCATAACTTTTTGAGTTATCTTGGTGGTAGACAAACTCGATAAAAACGTAATCTCCTTGGCAGAGGTAATGAACTGTGACTCATAAGCAGCAGTAAATGATCCTGTACACAAATATTGCACAATATCTCATCATTAAATTTTCCACTTCAACTTGGACATAAGTACATGTTTGGTTTGGAGTGATACATTCAGTGTCTGGAACTTCACAGTAGCAAATTCTTTACTGGTATTTTCATCGCTTGATAAAATTATTCCCTGAAAAATTTATCGAATGGTAAATTCATCGACCCTAAATTCAGTTCGGAAAATTCATTACAAAGTAAATTTGTCACTATCTCAGTGAATGTGTCGCTTGGTGAATTTGGAGATAGAAAATAGTCAGGGTAGAGCATTCTCATGATAAAAATTTCCGCCGGTCTAGTCGTATTATGTTAGGTTAGGCTACAAAGAGCCAATTGCGACCTGTAGTATATGACCCGAGCAGTTCATTTGACCTCAATAAGGCATCCGATATTGCCGGGTACATCTTTAATCGGGTAACTAATAGTTCGAAAATGCATTTTTGGGGTGGCCACTCCGAAAAGATTGGAAACGCGTGTCTAAAGTATCCTACTCACATTACAGTCAGCATGAACTACGCGAAATCTCACCATGGATATGATATGGGAAAAATTCATCTCACTATGGAAGAATATTTTTTGCATGTTTTTCGTTCGTTGGCTGATCTCTCCATCCCGATCGGAAGCGTTACATACGATGATAATTTTTCTGCTTGACGCAAGTTTGCCGCTGCCTGACTAATTTTTTAAAGCTAAGCTTAGAAGACGTCTGAACTACCTGTACGGGTTAGGACGGATTCTGAATTTCACTCAGTTAACACTGTAATTTTTTGTATTTCGAAGTGCTCAAGTTTCAAAGAAAATAAAGGAAGGAAAATGTAAATATATTCCTGAGTACGAGATCGAGAACAGAGGTATAAGGAAAACGGGGCTTCGTTGAAGTAAGTTTTTACAGCCGCCATTATTGGAGCCGAGGGCCATTATTCATTGTATAATTATAGAATGTTTGCAGATAATAAAGCAAACTGCTATTCTTTCTCTGGATTTATTTTTACTGTGCATCTTTCGCTGCATTTATAACGCGAAGCATTTTTAAGTGTTCTTCCAATGTTACTTAAGCTAGAAAACAAGTATAATGTTAACTTATTCTGCAAGTCTTTAAGTTGGTTATATAAGGTAATTCCACTAATAATGACCGATTTCAAAATCATAACCCTCTCATTGAAACAAGAAGCTATGAGAATATTCAATGGGTTGCTGTATCTACGATCTCAGAACTTGCACGTTTTTCTGCTATGAAACATATGTTATTTTTTTCATTGTGAAAATGGAAATTCGTTAGAATTGAGGACATAAAACACTCGAAACCAGCTGCCAAACCTGTATTCGACGGGTAAGTTTAATAAAAAACAAAACTGTGCAGATCCTTGGAAACATGGCAGTCTATGGGTGAGAGATTGGGAGATTAGCCGGGGTGTGCTGCAGTGGCGTATCCCTAGCCGGTGACTTTCAGCAATGTCTACGGGTAACACGTTTCCGTTCACCGTCATGTGGATCACAATGTGACTGCGCTTCAGTATCTCGAACGTCTCATTTTTAGTGACTGAAAAAACTGAATGTGCGTTTTTTTTTTTTCGTGTAGCTTGCAGTAAATGTAAGTAAGCTGCCATGTTGGGATATGCCTAGGAAACTTGTAACTCACGCCACCAGTGGCAAATTTGAGCTAATGCAGGAAATGCAAATGCATTTTTTAGTACAAAATTGAGGGTCTATATAGTCTACGAAATGTATCAGAATCATTGTATTGTTAGTATGTATATATGTTGAGAATACACTTGGTTGAATCGAGAATTTAGATTGTAGACAACTTAGTCTAGACATAAAAAAATGTTATAAATGCAGAACTAAAATAAAAGGATATACAATGATCGCTTTTAGCTGAAGCCATCAGAAATTATTGCTGAACAGCGAAAAAAAAATATATGTTTATACGAGCATAGTTTCATTCAAAGTGGCCTCTGCTTTTTGTTACGCAAAGCTCAGGCCATTCACCAATCGCTTCATCAATTGTAACATCAATTGGAAATTTAGTCCCTATAGCCACAAAGAAGGACTCAAGAGAGTCGATTTTGTATTCTTCAGAGCTAGTTATGTTCTCTAATCTTGACCACAGTTTGTAATCCAAAGGGTTTAATTCTGGACTCCCAGATGGCCAGTGGTTAGCCTCGATAAAGAGAAAAACATTTGGGAGAGCAACAACCGAGTGACTTTTGCTTTATGTGATGGGGCTGAATCTGCTGAAATCTCTATTCATTCCCGCTGAGCATAGAACTGGTCAATCTTGAAGAACGCCATCAGCGTACGGCAGGGGACTGTACGCACGAGCTGTGGTTCTACTCCTTACTAGCAATACGAAGCTCCGGGACCCCATGCTAAGACACCCTCCCCCATTTCATCACTTTAGTGATGAACCCGGTGAATGACTTCAGAACCTTTTCTGGCACTATGTGCATATACCTTATCATTTTGACGATTAAAGCTTTTATGCAGTGAAAATTCTCGTACTCGTGTAAAGGATATTTCTGTGAGCTCTTCCTGCGTACCTGATCATCAGCTGTTTGCATCTATCCATTCTGATTCCTCTTAGAGCGGGAGTTAAGAGATGGCCAGTGGATCGTCGATACGCTCACAGCTTTAGGTCATATCTGCTTAACCTGGATATTGATCTTGGTTATATTTCCATCTCCCTAGTCATGATTTTCAGCTCCCTCAGTATATTCTTTCTGATTCTAGTTCCAAGTGCTGTCAGCTTCTTGGTAGTCCTCACAGTACGAAGACGACCTAACGGAGGCATGTCCTCGATGGTCTTATGTTCCTCAAAACTGTTTCTGGTGCTGCGCACAGACATTTTGGTGACACCAAGTGGTTGAGCAATTGAAGATGGTCGGTAAGCTTTTGTTGTCGTGCCCTGCCTTGTGAAGAGCAACGCCAGAAATTCTGTTCTCTTTGGCTTTCCAGTCCATTGTTAAATCATACTATCAATGTAATTATCTAAAAGTATATGGATTAAACCCTAAGCATAACAAAGCATGTTTCATTCCTATGGTTTTTAGTCCATAGAAAGTTTATTAAATATTTTATAACCGAATTGATGTCTATATCAAGTAAATTGGGAAAGCATGTTCCTAACAGCCTATTTTAATATGAACTATTCGTATGAACAATGTGTCGTAATCATACCCCAGATGAACCATCGTACGAGTACTATTCGATTATCAAATATGTATAGTAGAGAGAGCTATTGAGGAAACCGAACGCGATAACAAAGTATTTCGAATTTGCGTGTTCGGTCATTGTCGTGTGAATCAACAGTTACTTTCAGTCACACTCAAAATAAATGACCCATGCACTGTCTAAGATTCATAGTTAAAACAACAGGAAAAAAGAAAACAGTGTCAAAATATAAAGCAGTTCCTTGAAAGAAAGCGACGTTTCTCTAATAACATAAATATGAAAGCTCTTTATGCTTGACCGCAGGAATAAGACATTCCCCCGACTTCATCTATAAAATTTACTTTCAACTGCCCATTAGCTGGGGCAGAAAATAACAAGCCCTCTACGTAATGGAGCCGAGACCTTCTCTGTACATAATTAAGTGTACCTACTGATCCCTAACATGAGTCACAAGCAGGACTGCTCCAAATGATGAGTTGCTGCAACAAGCTCGCATGTACACCTCAGGAACAAATAGAATAGCCCGAAGAAATTGCTGCTATGGTTACAAAATACGTAATAAATCATAGGGGAGAACCCTCAGTGTAACGCTGCTCCATAAAATTCTCATCAAAGTCACCCTAATGAGACTGATGTCTTAATAAGAAACTATCCCAAGTCTTGCACGGCGACGACAAGAAACTATAGTTTGAAAATGCCTGAGCGTTGTTTGTATGAGAGATTCGCTTCAGAAGACATTGCTTACCTTTCGCCTGTGAATAAACAGCACTAATTCTATATTGTCGAGGTATTTAAAATGCATTAGCGCTTATTTATTTGGAGGGGAGTTTGCTGCGAGCTATCGTTCGCTTTTTCTCAATTCACCGCAATAGGTTGTTCGTGTAATGAAAAAATATTTACGAGACCATACTTTGTGATCAACGCACCTTGAATTTTTCATCGCCTTTGGCAGCAGACTCGTTGCTGGTAGACCGTGTTTCAAATAGCTTATTTAAAATTGGCGCGTCGTTTTATAGCCGTACCAGGGCCGTACGAGTTTCAAACGGTTGTTTTTAAAGCAAGATTTTTGCATACAAGTTTCAATTTTATATGGAAACATGTACCTCAATCTATTTTTGTACATAATTTTTGCCACTATTAAGGCACTTATCGCAATGTACAACTAGTTTTTGAATACCTATTCTAAATTCGAGTTCACACAAGCAACTTTTGCTCCGCCTATCAGTTGTTCAGTGAAAATGGTGTTGACATGTTTGTTGGGTTTCACACTGTGTGTAGGGTACACCTTGCTTCTATACATTAGGGAACGTTCTACACTGCATATTCACAGAATAACTCTCGATTCACAAAGTAAATTGGCAAATTGATTGCAGTTACGTACTTGTATCAACTATCTACATTTTTAGTTAGAATATTGTTTACGTCAAACTTCATAAAATGGAGTTTCGATGCAATATGTCGTCGACAGGCGTTGTAAGCTCAGTGTGCGCTAATTTGTGACGGCAATATGAAGGATTTGGTCTATTAATGTTCTGCATGCACTCCGAAGAAGAAAAAAACGCATAAACAAAATAATTAGCTGAAATCATTAAGAGAGAAATCTCCCACTGCCAGTAAAGTGTCTTTAAATATCTTACTGTTTTCGCTTACAAAGGAAAAAAAAAAATGGCAAGGTTCGCTATAAAATGCCTGGAATGTTATTGAAATAATATTTGGATAGAAAACTACCACAATTTGCATATTTGAGCATATCTTTTGCCTGTAAGAACGTAGTTTTGCTAAGCTGTCTTTATATTCCATTATTTTTAACCAAAGCAAATCCCGGCTGCACTATCGTCGTTCACGACCACTTTCCGTTCACGTAAGCTTTCCTGCTCGCGCCACCACTAAAATAAACACTACCTAGGCTAACCTAACCTAACCTCCTTACCTAACTTTCTTACCTAACCTAACCTAACCCAACCTAGCCTTTCTAACCTTACCTAACTTTACCTAACGTTACCTAACGTTACCTAACCTAACTTAATCAGCGATACACTGAGTAGCGCGGCTCACCAACTTGAACGCCGCTCACACGCACACGATCTGCGTACACAAACACGCACAGAAAGGTGTCGCGATGGACGATAGCGCATCCTGACCAGTTGTCTCAGGATAAAAGGTTTCTTGTAGAGGGAAGAGCTCCAGAGGTCTCCGAATAACCCTGGAGTTAAACGAAACACGCAGCAGAGTGCGATAGATTTTATATATACATTATGTCAGAAAATTTTGTAGACTGAAAGAGGAAAATAGTACAAACAGCGACAATGTTATTCAAGGAAAGAATGAGGAGATGGTGCTTGAAAGAGTCCAAATAATACCGAAGATGTTTTTAGACAAGAACACATTCCGTTTGGACCGACCTGACCGTTGTCAATTAGTATGTGGCATTAGGAAGAGGAGGATCTCCCGTGATATGGGGAGCGTTTCCAGCAGAAGGTAACTCGAATCTGGTAAAAACAGAGACGTTATCAGGAAGGAACGTGTAAAAACATATTCCAAGGGCGTTCAACCCACTTTTAGATAGCTATCACCAAAGCAATGTTGTGTTTCAGTGAAATAATTCCACCATTAGGACTAAAAAACAAGCATTTGAGTGACTGTGTACCCATAATGCTCACAATTTGAGTTGGCCCGTGATGTCAAGAGGTCTCGAGAACATCAAGAAACCTAGAGGAATTTAGCAAGGTGACTCCATGCTGATAGATGACGATTTGAAAAAAAAACAAGAAATTCTCTACCGCCTGTTTTAGCAATGCTGGGAGAAAATTTACTTGGAGCGATGGAGAAGGAATGCATGTAAATACTAAAAAAGTCCCAAAAAATTTTGCTTCTTTTTCAACAAGAAATCTTATAAAATGTGTCTTATCCCTATCACCGCCTGTGGTATAATTTTCTAGAAAGTTAACCAAATAAGTAATGTTTAAGTACTGATTTCTAGTTTCATCGATATCATTATTAAGTGAAAATTCTCAAGAATTTTGAAATAATACTACTAAAATTACGAGCAAAGCTCTAGGATAGCTGGACGTTATTTTCACTACTTCATATAATATTTATGATATATTATACCTTTATAACTTTGTTTGTTCTCTCAATTTACAAATCACCAGTTAAAATATTCACAAATACAGTCAGTTGGTTAGAGAACACACCTACTGAAAGTGAAAACACTTATGGGGCGTACACCATTAAAAAGTCATTGGACATCTACAATTGCCTACTTTAGGCAGCCTGTCTTACATCAAGCAGAAGTAGCGGCAGGAGTTACCTCACAAAGAGATTCCGAGAAAGCCAGGAAGTATCAAATCTATAAATTCAGGGCAACATCAACACACTAATGCTTTCAACAAAGCACACAAATTTAACAAATTCACATCTGCAGAGTGACAATTACATGCCTAGAGCAAGGTAGATATATTACAGCAAACACCGTTCAACACAACATAAAAATTATTGCACGATCATACTGGGTCTACGAAGCTATTCTAACAGTCAAGATCGCAAGCAGGTATTTATAAAAAAAACAAATTCCGTCGTTTTTGCTGCTCATACAACCAACACACAAACATCAACTAATTTTCCCTATTATATTGCGACACTTTGTAATGTTTGAATTTTGCTTTGAAAGTTGAGTCCATCATTGGTCTCTTTAGCTCCACTGGTAAGGCATTATAACATCTTGCTACTTGAAAAGGCATAGATCGCTTCTGTACTTCTAGTCGAGTTATCGGCAAATTCAATCTTTGGATACGAATATCATATTCATGTACTGGCACCAACTCTTTGAAGTACTGTTCAAACAGCTTATCATCAGTATGCATTGAAGGACGTAAAAATTTAATGAGAAAATAATCGTACGCGCCTTGAAATTTCAATAATTTCAGTCGGGCAAGCAAAGAGTTTACAGACATTAAAGGCACAAGGCACGTTACCGTTATTCCTCCGCACCTGCAAAATTAATCTGAGTACATCATTTACTGCAACTATTAGGGGTCTTAGATTCTGGGCTGACGATCCTCCCCATATCACGATGCTCTGTGTTAGATGGGAATAGACAAGCGCATAGTACAGCAAGGTCAGTGCACTCCGTGACAAATACTTTCTCACAGTATACATGGCTCCTTTGGCCTTATAAACCTGATTACAAATGTCATTGATACGTTTTTAGTAAGTAAGTTTATTGTTAATCTCAATACCCAGGTATTTGAATGAAGTAGCCCATTGTAACTTGCTTCCACAGAATTAAACTTCAGGCAAGACGGGTACTGGTAGTGACGTAAACAGCATGAGCTTAGTCTTAGTCGCGTTGGGAGTTAACATATTCATGCGGAGCCAGTCAAGGAGCTCATCAATAAAATTGTTTAGGTTCAAAATAGCATTAGGAAAACTGGCATCATTGATATAGAAGACCGCATCATCAGCGAAAAGTATTGCATCTACTGACCTAAACTGTTCAACGTCATTGATATACAGGCTAAACAACAGCGGCCCTAGAACCGATCCCTGAGGACCACCAAGGTCTATGGTAGCCATGCTAGATTTACTATCATTTATGCTCATGTATTGTTTTGGATTGCTGAGGTAACTTTGTAATAGAGAAAGCACATTGCCTCGTATGCCATAATGATGTAATTTACGTACCAATATCTCAGGGTTAACGGTGTCGAAGGCCTATTACTTATATTTTTCTACAATATTCTAGCAATATAGATTGTAGATTGTACAATGATGAGCCAGAATATTGGGTGCATATAATTTTTCATCAATGCTACGAAACATTTTAATTTGGTTTAATTATTTATGTATAAAATCTTAATAAGAAATCCCTAAACATTTGTAGCAGAAAATTTGAAAACAATTTCCAGTAAAATATATATTAAACGACATGTGTGAGTCACCACTTGCATAAGGGACCAGTTGATGAAAGAGTCACATAACGCTGCCTCCTGCATATTTTACAGTGGGATTGGAAATTCGAGGGTTCCAAGCCTTTTTTTCTTCATCATTTTTCTTTTACATTCGTGTTATTGTATTGTGCTTGGCCAAGAAGTTCCATTTTCATCACATATCGCCACATTGCGTGAATATTTGCGGCATTAAATTCGTTTATCTGTGTTATAATATTGTTTTTGTGTAAAATTAAGTAGCCAATTTGCATACTTGTTACATTGTGCATTTTTCTTTTGACTGCGGACATCAGAATTGCTTCTAATTAATTATTGGAACTTGATCTTTCGGCATTCAACTGAAACTAGGCTACCAGGTCTTTTTTTAGATATTCATAGTAGATCTTTTCGTATGATTTACATTAACAATCTGCAGAATCCAAGTGGGCGTTCTGCAGGAATAGCACAGATAAAATGCATGAAGCAGCACGTGATCACCTGAAAATGTGACGTGACAGACCAAAATGGACTTGAAATTCGCAATCAGTAAATAGAACTAATGAAGAAACAGTTGGATGAATTTCAGCCGGATAATACTTGTACCTTGGTACACTAGTGCTTCGAACTTCCCAATGTATATACAGTCTATCAAATACATTGTTAAAAAATCTGCAATGATTTAGCTTTTTTTCAGTTCATTTGGTATAGTTTCCTAGTCTCTTCTAGTAAAGAAGTCCTTCGAAGCTCCATCCCATAACTATTTTCTGATAGCTTCACCATAAACAGCGAAACGGGAGAATTCATGGTTTGTCATTCTTCAGAGATGCCGTGGCAAGCAGTTGAAAATAGCTATGTTGCAGAGTGAGTCGCTTACAGTTTTTTTTTCGTAGAAGTTAAATTCAGAAGAGAACAGGCTGCAATAATCAAAAAAAGTCTCTAGCTAAGACACACACGGTATCGTTGTGTCAATGTCATGAATTAAATGTTGCGAGTGGGTGGGTTTCATCACAGTTTGGAAAGAAATGATAGGACTCTTCAGCACTTTGCATAATTTTAAGGGGCTACCGAAAGTTCTGATAGAATCGGGGCAAGAGCTCTAGCTGCTCCAGATGACCACACGCATTGACAGAACATAAAGACAGAAAATAAGCAGTTGCCAGTGGTTTCTATCAGTAGGTACGTGTAAAAAAATAGGAGCAATTTCCTCGTTACTAGTATTACCGAAGGTCCTGCGCCTGTGCAACCTGGTGATTGGCTTCTGTTAGCTCTGCTTCTGCCCACCATGCTAGTCAGCAAGTATATACTCATAATTATAGAAATATGGGCTGCAAAGTAGTAAATGGCACATGTGGCAGCCATTGTAGTCAATAGTGAAAGTTCAGCTGTGAAATTATGCAAATGTGGAGCTGCGGATTTTGTGAATAAACACGTTTCATGGAGTGAAATTTGAAATTAATAAATGAATCGAGTTGAAGGTGACGTTAGGCAGCCACGCGTGGGTGTATCAGTAAAAAATTGCTAAGAATAAGAGGGCATGCGTTGTATTGGTGCCGAGGAACCGAAATAAAAACTTTTGAGAGCGCTCAGACTGAAATGCTGTCCAACCAGTTCCATAAAGCGCAATGTGAATCAAACCTTTGCATTCTAACGTACAAGATAATGATGAACTAAAAAATGACATCTAGCTTAAACCGTAAAAGACTCAACACGATTTGGCTGTAAGGCATGAAAATTGATATCGGTATCTGGCAGTACCCTCCCTTATACAGAAAGAAACTAATCATTTTTCGTAAGTTATTTTGAAGCATTTTTTAGCAGCCTTGTCAATAAACTACTGAAAATTAAGTCTTAGAGACAAGATGAAAAATATATACCACATAATTGAAAGTTAGTTTAGAGGTCAGAACTTAATATAATTGCTGTGAGAATTTCCCTGTAACAGAGTCAACTCCCAATATCAATAAAAAGGGTCAATATTATATGGTTCCAATAGCCATGATCCTGAAAAGGTGTTCATTGGGAATATGAGGTATGGTCTACGACTTACTAGAGTACATCCACGTATCGAAAACACGTAGGATCGCTCTGTTGGTCGTACTCTGCAACAAGAAAGAACATTCATATCGGCTGGAATAGAAGCTGCTCAATCTTTCTCATGACGTTGGAAGTGCAAGCCCCCATTTTCACCTCCACGCTAATCAAACAAGCTAGGGAAGGAACGAGGGACACATAGCGTGTCTAGCATACCAGAAGAACGCCCAAGAAGAGACAACGTAGTGCTCACTATGTGTATGGAAATGAAAAGAAGCAAAGTTGGCACATTGTAATGCCGTTCCAAAGGCTTGCTAAGGAGGAGGAAACTTATGGGTTCCTCTGGTGGCACGAATTTTCTTTTTTTTTCCCAAATCATTAAAGTAAAAAACAGTTACATTCTTCTTCGTACTAATTTAAAGCAGTTTTGAACCTTAAACTTACAGCGGTTATAAACCTGATGCTGCGGTAAGTTTTAACATAAGGAGTTCAGCACTGATATGGTACGTTATATGTCGCTCAAACTCTAACCACGCTATATGCAACGTATTTTTTTTAATTAGTGAGTTGAGCCACTCAGCTGCAACTTGCTCTTGCTTATATCATTGACCTTTTCTCATGCAATATTCGCAAAAATATGTGCAATAAAATAGTGTGCAATGAGATATATTGGGATACTGTAAGACTGCAATTACAGCTCGATGCATTTTCAAATAAAATCGAAATGTCTATCCTTAATTCAGTGATAGCATCATGTGAAGCAGCGCTGCATTACATTGGTGTGCTCAGGAATCGACACGGTTGTTTTCATTTTATACGACATCGTATGGTAACATTTTCCCGGGCGATAATTGCAGACGTGCCGTAGTAAGTCGTAAGTGTACACATATTAAAATGTTTTTCTCTCCGGTATAAATTATTGTTTGTCTGTACTATACCCCGTACTAACAAACGCTTTAGCCCAACTTTTATGGAAGTAACAGTCTCACTAAACAACGTGGTAAATGTGTGATTGTAATAATCGGAGTCTGGATTTGAAGCAACGCATGTGATATTTAGATTTAATAACGAAGAAAATCTTACAAACGTCGCTGGAGCCGCAATGAGGAAAACTCTAAACGTGGGACCCCTAACCGCTAAGTTCCAGGTCATCCAAGAATCAACTAAAAAGCTTCATGCAGACAGCGAAACCATAGCATTCTTTGTGAGCAACATCATAGATAATCCGGTCTCCAGCAGAACACCTTCTTCCATTTCTTTTATTACGTTTTATTACTGTTAATTCTGATTTCTTTTGAGTGTGATTGTACGTGGGCAAGA
>LQNS02007216.1:7115677-7132360 GCA_001587735.2 Parhyale hawaiensis | reverse complement strand
ATCCCCACAGTTCACGTAGCCGCTTACAGCAGGTTTATCCGGCACTTTCAGTAAGCATGCGTCCAGTAAGTGTTTAAATTTCGCAGTCTCTGTACCGGTGACATTTCGAATGAGACAGACGAGGCATTTTGTTATGTACTGCATGTATAATAAATGTTAAGAATACAGAAGGACTGCAGCGAGGTGAATCAAAATCGGATGAGTTCCTTGCAGATGATAACTGTGGATAATACATGAAGTACTTTTGTCGAAACAGCTTTTCTTTAGCTCCGAATGCAGTAGAATGTTGCTTCAGAGGAATGAACAGACTGAAATTGTTGGTTTTTAAGTCTTTAAGTGAGCAGCTCTCGCTTTGTAAAGGTGATGTACACATATGAAATTTTGGCATCAACTACTTCCAAAACAGCATACCGTAGTGAGCTTTAACAAGATTATGTTTTACCGATGTTTGGACACAAAATTAAAAACAATTATTATTGTTTGAGTTTAAAACAACACTACAAATCAGTACTACGTTACATTAGTTTGTTAAAAAAGTCATATTGAATTTTTATTATTATTAATAAAACTTCACGCTTGAGCTCCCACGGACAGGTAATACAACCCAAAAGAAGCATTTGCAACATCGGGAAGCCCAAAACGCTGCTAAAGGAAATCCATCAAAAAACCATTAACAGCCGACTTAAAAGACTGCAGGCCAACACGACCAAAAGCCGATGCAGGCAACAAATTCCAAATCTTAGCCGACCAGGGCAAGAAGCACCGACAGAACTGATTAGTTCGACATCTGACAGCCTCCAAAGTGAAAGAGTGCGTTCCGCACGCAGCACGAGTCTCTCTCCCAAAAACCTTGAGGGCAGTGAGAGAAGAATTGGCTTTTTTAGTCGGTTACAGTTAGTTCTGAATTGGTTAATGGCTCTAGTATATGTGAACTACAGGCTAATAAAGCCTGCAGTTCACATATATAAAATTGATAGAGTATGATATGGCACTGGATGTAGAGTGCGGTGGCACAGAATTCATTGAAATGTTGTCTGCCATCACTGTGAGTCTGCACTGATAACATCAGGTCAAGAAGCAATCTATGTCCAACACAGCGGTGGCAAATCTTTGGTTAAATATCACACAAGCTATTCTTTTTCGGTGTACAGTTCTCGGTCTCTGTCCTAATCAATCTCCACTTGACCAGCCCTTGGACTGACAGTGCGCTCAATGAGAGCCATCTAATTACGATCGCTTATCGATACTCTCCTTACAGTTTTCAAAATTCTGGATCATTATCTGATAACCATATTATCAAAAAACTTCCTAAAATTGCAAATGGAACGCTGATGGTCAGTTCCGAATGTGGCTACACGCAACAAACTACCGTGCTTGATCGACAGATACACTCGATAAACAGCGATGAGTTTGATGAAAATATTTTTTAAAAATCTGGCGATGGTATCGAGACGTTGTATCGTTGATCTGAATGCCAGTCGTGAGATTCGATAAGTGTGAGGTGCGACAGGAGGCAGCGAAGCAGGGTCGGCTGTTGCCGTCATGTCAGCAGCTCCTGTTATGGATGACCGTAAGACAGCAGATCTCGGCTGATCGATTGATAACGAGCTCTTTTTGCTGGCAGCGGCTGTCGAGAGTCCGACGTCACCTCAGAATCCTTTGGCAAATGCGAGAGCAAAATAAATGTGAACCACAAATGCTGTTTTTTTCCTCGGTGTAGCAACCCATGCAATAAGCGTGCGGTGTATCAGTAATTTGATATTAATTAAAGTGGCGCACCTATACAACCGAGAATTATTTCCTCTACTATTACACACCACCTGCACTTTTTGAATCACTTGCCCTGAAACAACGTCTAGAAAAAAAAATGAGAGATTGACGTAGGTGTACACTAATGAAGGTTTTATGCCTCCTAGTTTGACTTGAATTATGCCGTTTTCGATTTTAGGTAAAAATTTAGAATTTTTCTTGGCAACACACCCGCAGTAGCAGCAGGCTAAAGGTTCTGATCCTGACGCTCACGGTTATGAGTTCAAGCCTCCCTGCCAGGCAGGTGAGTTCTTTGCAGTGCTTGACGTGGTCAGTCAGCCTCTTGTCTGCTTGCCGCTGCAGGAGTGCCAAGTTTTGCCTGAAATGGGGAAGGTCAAGGGGCGCAGATCTGTTGAATAGGGCCTTCCGCAGCTGGAGCCATAGCTCTTGATAATCTGTGATCGACTGCACTGCAACTATCAACATGAAGTATAGAATATAAAAGAAACATGCTAGGCTGAACAACGCTTCCTTCGGTGATACTCTGAAAACAATACCTTTGGGCAGTCGATATCGCTTCTTATAAGTACTGAGCTCCGGATCCAAGATACTCGATGGTCTAATATAACTCGCGAGTTTAATCCTCAAACGAAAAGTTGTTCGGTTGGAAGAAGAACCCAAAATGGAACAGATTATTTGCTGACAAGAAACCCTCGTGTTCTTTACCCGCCTGCTGACCACTGAAGAATAACTTAACATTTATCACTTGCTTCGTCGATTATGTAGTCAATGAGAGCATCAGCAGAACCTACTTCCTTTTGAAGCTTCTCCGATGATTAGTGCTACTTCCTCTCACGAATCTCTTCAACATACGTAGATGTAACCCACCTGATGTTGCAACCGTTTCATTCTTGACGTAAGTCTATATCGTTTGCCACCATCTGCGACCTGGTTTATTTTCTACCTATCAGTTTTCAATGAAGCTTGACAGGGTGACCACAGCCTCCAACCTTGGCTAAATTTCGTCTATCTGTTTTCTCAGTGCGTGGCAGAAAATGGATAAACAGATAATACACGTCGGTATTTATCATATTGCAAGTTTTTCCTAAGATAAGAAGAAATTTGAGCGATAGCGATAATGCGCCTGTATCCATGATACGGTGTTAGATTCGGGCTAACCAGGGACATGAGCTCGCGTGCATGATCGTGTTCGTACGTGTTCAAAGGTGATACCTGAAATACCACTTGACTGCGCCATATAGATACATACTGTATATATCCCATTTTTCCAGCAAAACGTTAAATTTTCATTTGAGTAGCCCCTTGAAGAGTACGAAACAGAGAAGGCGACAGGGCTTTTTTCTGAAGTACTTATTTACTTCCGTTATTTTAATGACGGCTCGAGCCACTAGTCTATCAAAACCCTCCCAATTTCGAAGGCAGCACCGATTCATGCATAGTGCAGGGACTAAATAGAAAACATATCATGCCATTGCGCTTTCAGGAAACTATTTCATGTCTGTATGTATATGTGTCCAGAATTACAGCTCCGCTACCGTCGCTCGCCTTCACTCTGCTCAGTATGTAACTTACTATCGTCTCCGTGGCATGAATTTATCGTGAACTACTACAGCACCGGAAGGCTATGAACTGTGTAGAGTTTATTTCTGCTCGACGAGTTCACTGTGAACTACCAATGGGCTTGAAATTCTGCGAGTATTCTGCTTATTATGTTCATC
This sequence comes from Parhyale hawaiensis, assembly GCA_001587735.2. Taxonomy (NCBI): domain Eukaryota; kingdom Metazoa; phylum Arthropoda; class Malacostraca; order Amphipoda; family Hyalidae; genus Parhyale; species Parhyale hawaiensis. The sequence goes on along the minus strand of LQNS02007216.1, from coordinate 7,128,872 downwards.
TCTGCTCAATTTTATTTGTATGCTGCTTTATTTTGCTCGATAAAGTTAAACATATATTGATTAGATTAGATAGGTGGCAGAAGACGAACCAAGAGGCCCATTCCCAAAGAGACACCGGGACTATTGTTATTACTACAAGTAATAACTGATACGCGATTGCAAGTATGGGTCTACTTCAACTGATAAGCAGTTTGAGTCGATAATGAAAAATCTGCGGCAGGATCGTGCTCAAGTAGTGAAAGAATTCCCTTCAAGGGGGTCAAATTCCAGCTTATGCGGAGCACATATCTGCGTCTGTGCTCATTCTGTTGTAAATTATAATATAAGGACACTAGTAGCATTTAGGCACTAGTATATGTATTGTATAGTGTAGTAACTCCAATACGGAGAAATTAATAGAAGTACTTGAAAATATAGGTCATATTTCATCAACGGTAGTATATCTGTTTAGCGAGTTGTTTGGATTCATTTATTAATATGTCTTACTATTTCGCAAGAAACGTGAGTGAGTAGGTGAGTAGCTAAAGTGGCCCTGCCCCACATGTACTGGTTCGTATTGGAGATATAACTTTATTCCCTATAAGGCCTAGGAGGTGCACTGTTGCAGTCAACCAAGGATTGTTTGAACTATGACGTGATTGATGTGGCTCAAATGACAAGGTCAGCACCGACCCCTTCCCCAACTCCGTAGACTATGAGTGACACAAATGTTCACGACGCATTGCCGAGTACAAAGATTTTCCTCCTTGCCTTGATACAGAACGTCCGACTTCTTGACAGCGAATGAGAACGGGGAGCCGGCAAATTTATCGATGGTAGATCCAGAGCCCTAGATTCAGTGAATAGTAATTTCATCGAATTCTAAGTGCATTAAATGACGAATTCATTAACTGGTAAATTCATTGAAAGGTAAATTCAACAGACAGCAAATTCATCGAATGGTAAATCCATCGATCGATTAATTCATCCAATGGTTGATACATCGAGTGTGCAAATTTATCATCTGGTATACAATCACCTTTCATTGCGAGAGCTGAAAGTAAGCGAAACTGAACGAGAGCAGCAGGAACGAGCGCGACTGGCATACGCGAGATAGGGAATAAGACTCCAAGAAATACACGCGAAGCAACAAGCGAAGTGGAATGTATGCGTGAGGAGCTTAGGTTAAGTAAAGCTACGTTAGGTTAAGTTATGCTGGATTGGTTAGATTGAGTTAGGTTAGATTAGCTAGCTTAGTCTAGGCTAGGTTGAGCTAGATGGGATAGGCTATGCTAGTTTCCGGTACCATTCAAGAGTTTTATCGCTTATTCAGTTTGCACTTATTAATTTCAATCGCACTCTTCCGGTCGCTCTCGTTCAGTTACGCGGGCGTTTAGTCGTTCCTTTCATTTACCATTCGATTCAATTGTCATTGGGACGAATCTGTTATAATTCGATGAATTTATTGTTCGATGACTTGTTTTCTCAACGCGGTCAAAGAGGGTGTCGCTTAAGCTGTGTCCTCTTGGAGTCTACCCAACAGCAATCGATCGATGAATTTACCATTCGATTTATATACCATTTGATGAATTTACCATTCGATTTATATACCGTTCGATGAATTTACCATTCGATTTATATACCATTTGATGAATTTACAATTCGATTTATATACCGTTCGATGAATTTACCATTCGATTTATATACCGTTCGATGAATTTACCATTCGATTCATATACCGTTCGATGAATTTACCATTCGATTTATATATCGTTCGATGAATTTNTATCTACGAATTTAGTTGTGCCAATTGTGCATCTTGCTACGTGGGATTCACTTCCCGCTGGCTTTCCGTAAGGGCATCCGAACATGCTGGCCGAAGTCCACGTACCGGACTCCCCCTAGCTAACCCTTCCCATTCAAACGTTAGACTCCATGCTGAGAGGTGTGGTGCTAGCGTCAGGCTAGAGAATTTCAAAGTTTCTCTGGATCACCGTATTGTAGTGACTTGAAGACATTTGAATCAATCTTTATTCATAGTTTGAAACCCTCCCTTAACAATATGCAGAGTTCATTTTCCTTAGCGATACTAAATTGGGTTTGTTACTCCTTTCTTTTACATGTATTGTTTAGAATTCTTTTCAAAATTGCGTTCTCCATTTTCAGAAATAAAATCATGATCTCAACTTTCGCTGATGATGGGTGAATACCCGAAACGTCCGTTTTTACCTGGTTTTTAACAATTTGTCTAGTAATAATAGCTATGTATTATTTTGTATTGTTGGCCTTATTATTCATTATTAGAACGCGAGTAAAGCAACCAGAGAAGCTACTAAAGTACTTGAAAATATAGGTCATACTTCATCAACGGTAGTATATCTGTTTAGCGAGTTGTTCGGATTCATTTATTTATATGTCTTACTATTTCGCAAGAAACGTGAGTGAGTAGGTGAGTAGCTAAAGTGGCCCTGCCCCACATGTACTGGTTCGTATTGGAGATATATCTTTATTCCCTATAAAGCCTAGGGGGTGCAAGGTTGCAGCCAACCAAGGATTGTTTGAACTATGACGTGATTGATGTGGCTCAAAATTAATGACAACTGCGCCCCCCGTCCGTAAGGTCAGCATCGACCCCTTCCCAACTAAGTAGACTATGAGTGACGCAAATGTTCACGACGCATTGCCGAGTACAAAGATTTTCCTCCTTGCCTTGATACAGAACGTCCGACTTCTTGACAGCGAATGAGACACCACCTCTCACGGGGAGCCGGCAAATTTATCGATGGTAAATCCAGAGCCCTAAATTCAGTGAATAGTAATTTCATCGAATTCTAAGTGCATTAAATGACAAATTCATCACTGGTAAATTCATTGAAAGGTAAATTCAACAGATAGCAAATTCTTCGAATGGTAAATTCATCAATCGATTAATTCATCCAATGGTTGATACATCGAGTGTGCAAATTTATCAAATGGCAGACAATCACCTTTAATTGGGAGAGCTGAATGTAAGCGAAACTAAACGAGAGCAGCAGGAACAAGCGCGACTGGAATACGCAAGATAGGGAATAAGACTCCAAGAAATACACGCGAAGCAACAAGCGAAGCGGAATGTATGCGTGAGGAGCTTAGGTTAATTAAGTAAAGCTACGTTAAGTTACGTTAGGTTAGATTAGCTTAGTCTAGGCTTGGTTCGGTTAGATGGGATAGGTTATGCTAGTTTCCGGTACCATTCAAGAGTTTTATCGCTTATTCAGTTTGCACTTATTAATTTCAATTGCGCTGTTTCCGGTTACTCTCGTTCAGTTACGCGCACATTTAGTCGTTCCTTTCATTTACCATTCGATTGAATTGTCATTGGGACGAGTCTGTTATAATTCGACGAATTTATTGTTCGATGACCTGTTTCTCAACGCGGTCAAAGAGGGTGTCGCTTAAGCTGTGTCCTCTTGGAGTCTACCCAACAACAAACGATCGATGAATTTACCGTTCGATTTATATACCGTTTGATGAATTTACCATTCGATTTATATACCGTTCGATGGATTCACCATTTGATAAATTTATCGTCAATAAATTTGCACCCGATAAATTATAGTGAACTCCTCTCACCACTGATCCACAACAGGTCTGTGTGTTATGATCTTCTAATGAAACACTTACGAAAGCCCTATGCACACGTTAATCTTTCCGGTAGGACGCCCTATGATCACGCTGCATAGTGAAAACTCAAGGCATACGACTGTGACCTTGAGAACATCGGCCACTAAGGCGTTCACGGAGACTGGTTGATCACGTTTCATGTAAGGCTTTTGGTGGACGAAAATTGATTATTAACTGGTTACAGTGAAGGTTATTTATGTGCGTTGACATATTCTAAATGCAACCTAACAAAGGAGCAGTGAAGTAGGAATATTCTGGACTATTATCCAGTATTCTTATTGGCAAACCAGCCGTGAGCTGTTCGGAATAATGCAGCCAAACTCACTCTCGGTTCTCTCATCAGTCACTATTTCATGATTTTAGAGAGTACACCTCTAGACAGAATTTTTTGGTGCATCTACCGGTTATTAGGACAGGAAATTTTCGGAATCAATGGCGATTGCGTACCCAGCCCAACTTTTAATCAAGTGCGGTACCGTATATGTTCCAGGTTTCCAACGATAATTTTGAACAGAACCTGCTCTATTCGAAATATTTCGACCTCGTTTCCACACTAGAAATTGCTAGATGTAGTTTACCCAGATGATAGTTTCCCCTAGTGACTGGCATTAATGTTTATCGATAAATGAAATTCTCATCGAATATGTACTGCAGTGAAATATCTAAATACCAAGTTTGACATGAGCTACCCAACGGCAGTCTGAGCATCGATACAGCGGAACATCTTGGCTATACGTACAGTCATTTCGCTGTTTTATGCTCTTTTTGGATTTGACTGTATAAGTCAGCATCATAGATTTTAGCCGAGGTATACTTCCATGTACAGCGTTGACAATCATAAGCAGAGTTAAGTTCTCTTCAAGCTTGGGAGAAACTTCAGGCAGGAAGTCCTGTAATTGTGTGTTTTTACGATTCGACAGGGCTATTGGACGCCTACAAGATGAGAAATGCTAAGCGGTGCGTTGTATGCCATGTCCATATGTGTTCCTAATAGAGCATATTTATTTAAAGTTCACACTTTCATACACTAAGTGTTTACAAGAATGTCTGCGATAAAAATTGGGAAGTTAAATATAAAATACTAAGGTAGAGTGCTTAGTATTTTAGTTCACGCTTTTGCTTCCAGCGAGGCCGGTGAATTTTTATGAAACTTGGACGTCACTTTGTCTGACATTCACACTCCATTGCAGGGGCACTGCCCTAACCAAAAATGGGAGAAGCTCGGAGGTGGGGAGGGTTGCAGTAGCTATATGCGCCTTCCATCTCTGACGAAACAGCTCTGATAATCTGCGATGCTTAGCGAGCATCTATGTGCTGCACGAACCAGTGCAAATGGATTTCAAAGTCAATGTGTGCGGTTACGTTGACTGTGACAGAATTTCGAAACTTCACACCCCCTGATTTGAAAGTTTTCGATTATCGTAAGAGAAAAAAATGCGCCTTTACGTCAGTGGGGAAAAGTTACCCTCTAAGCAACAGTAATCTCGGAGATAGTGACTTCTACCATGGTATCACATTGTTCGCACCTCAAAGTTTGAAGTTAAATGCGGAGTGACGACTACTAAGAAGGTCTCGCCCATAGCACCCGAATTGTTGGAAATAGCAGTAGTTGAGTTTAACAGAGTTTGGTTAAACTCAACTACTGTCTGGTATGAAGTGTTACTCTCAGAGGATCCCGTAGCTTACTTTAGTTGGCCCTTTCGGATATCTTGTTTTTGTGCGCATTTATGTTTAGTTGTTTCAGACCGTGTGTGCGATGCGCAGCCTACATAGCACGGCCTCTTTCATGTTTCTTCTATACCTTATTATTTTTGTAATGATACCTTAGCCATTGTATTCGAATATTTACCGCATTGATAACTAGAGCACTCTGAGACCGCATACCTCCTCCAAGTTATACAATGGTAACGAAAACAATCATATTGGCCCTGAAACCAATATTTGGTCATTTGTGCCTCTCGACATTAATAAGAGTTTCTGTAATTTTTTTGAAGCTCCATCAGTAACATTTTGAGTTATATCCTGAAAAACACTAAGGAGAACGAACACATAACCACTCGCAAAAAACGAGAGAACCGTTTGTTAGCAAAATTTGGCGATTTGTGCCTTTCATCACTTTAAAGTCCTGTAATTTCATCAAGATCCGTTCATAATTTCTTGTGTTATGTTGCAGAAAACGGAAAATGAAGCATAGAGCGAAACAATCGAGCAACAGATCGCAGAAATTTGGCGATTTGCTCTTCGCAACATTTATAGTAATTTGTGCAAATTTACTGAACATTCGTCCATAACTTTCTGAGTTATGCTACCAAGAAAAAAGAGGCAGCCAAGCAAACCAACCAACATTTGGGCGGATCTTCACCAAAAGTTATTCATCTGTTCCTCCTAACATGACAAGCAATCCCTTTAAATTTCATGAAGCTCCGGTCACAACAACTTATCTAGTTTCCTTAGTGACTGATAGATAAAGAGACAAACACCTATGTATGACAAAAACACAACCTCCTTGGCGGAGGTTGTTGTAACTATTATCGAGCTGCGTTATCAACGACTGTTAACAGATTTTTACTATCCAAATGCAGGGTATCTAAACTGAGATGCATACTAGTAATGACAAAGGAGCATAATGTAATTTATGTCACAGCTAGGTTCGAAGCTCAGCATTCCTCTCAGCTGTAAGGCTCAAGTTAGATTTAGTTAGTTCTTTATGCCTCCGTTAACGCACAAAGACGATATCACAGAGAGAGAAAAGTGGACATAATAAAGATTCGAAACTAAATTCTTGCCGATCTTCACATTCCAAGATGTTAAAAAAAAGCTGGCAAGAAATTTACTTCCTATCTAATAGGATGTGATTAGAAACGTGGAACCCACGCACGAAGGTGCTACAAGCGAAAATGAGTGAGGCATGAGCACGGTGGCCACTTCCACAATGACTATATTTTTGCCAAGTTTGATGCAGAACTTGAAACAAAAAGGTTGTATAAACAATATATAATACATGCTCAGAAGTACTGACCTGTCAAATCGCACTATATTTCAGTGTAATCAAGGCTATATTTTAAACGAACTGTCTATGCCCAAAAAGGTTTTTATAAAAGGAGGTAACGACAGTTACGGGGATCGGAAGCTGAATGTTCCAGCAAGTTGAAGCCTGGCTGACTCCTTGGTTGGCTTCATGAATAGCTGAGAGTCTGTAATTGATGGAGAGGATTGGATGAGAAACTGTGATTGGTGGGAATGCAGCAGCCATCGTAGAGCATAAAAAAAAAATCCTGACTAGAACGACGTTCCCTCGTTTTCTTAGACCTCCTTGGCCCTGTCTACAACAGGACGGCTGGCAGAGACTATAATACAAATTGAGTAGTGTACCATTTCTCATTTATTTGTACATATACAGTTTATTTATTTAAAAAAACTGCCTTAGCAGATTTTGGGATGTGTGATAGAGTTCGTCAGCTATGGTGGCCCAGTGATAATAACATACGATGGTAACATTAACTGGAGAAGCACTCATAGAATGATGACCTCCACCATGCTAACGAAAGGTTCTAGTTGGTCCAGAAAACAGAATTTCTTCCGGACCATCATTAAAATTCAATCAATTGTTTCTTGTAACATACCTAACTCCCAGTCGGAAACAATGGTTGTGATTATGGTAGTATATAGCGGTGTATGAGAGATTTCGGTCGATTATGAATGATGAAACAATATGGTAGGTATGTCGACCATAATATACCGTTGATTTTAGTATATTTAGGTCGATATTGGTGGAGGCAATATTGATTGTTTAAGGTTGTTCAGGAAACGAAGGTCGATGGTAGTACATGGATGTTTGAAGACTAATAATATTATGGTAGAGCATATGCTAGAGCATAACCATGGTAGGTTCTCAACGGATTTCCGTACATACGACCATGAGTGGAATTCTTCCCTTTATTTGGGGAAGAATACGTATGGGTTGCCATGGATTATAATAATATGGCTAAAATTCCCAACATAATCGAACAAAAATAATATTGTATGGCTATAAGTTTGAATGCGAAACATCTTAAATTTCATATTATAGTGCAAAAATTGTGCACATTTTCCCTTTTTTTATTCCTGGCGATGAATTGCAAAACATCGCAGGGTATGTATGAGCGCTAACTGTCTTGATGTTATTTTTATGTAGTTTCTGAATTTTACTAACGCTTTGCCACCTTAGCGTAGTTACCCATCATTTGTATTTATTTGTTGTATCCCTTGTATAACAGTATTGCAATCTTTGATCAAATATTGCTACCTTTTTTATGTTCATTCATTTTATATCTGTAGAGTTTCATAAACAAATTATTACTATTAGCTATCTGGAAAACAATGTCAAGTTCCATGCTAAATTTGGCCTTACGTACCCTGACATCAAGTACTGCCAGAATTCATCCATCGACTAGTTACTTCCTCTAAACTATGTCGTATAGCTGCATACCAGTTAGAGCTGAAGGAGTTGTACATATATAAACGTGCGTTAACTGCACAGACTGGTTCAAGCTCCTGCTCTACAGCATCGTCCTGAAGTTTAGAGCTTTTCACCATTCTGAGCTGCAGGCCTAACCAGCACGTATAAAACACCATTTTTTCTATAAGAAATTAATCGTCAGCAAACAAAACAGGCATCCAGGGCATAATATGTCAACAGTTGGAAAAGTTCATCTTGGCAGAATATAGTTGTATCATTCGCTGAACACAGTCGATTTTGGTCGTGAATGGTGTTTCTTACGATTCACTGTGATAGATCATTGTTGTGCAGCTAAAACCTTAATGGTTGTTATTGGGTATGTATGGTCAGGAATTATGGTTGGCAATATGGTAGATGGTTGTGACATATCTCTACCATGATGCACCCCATAAATGGTTAAATGTGGGGGATGTATCGATAACAAACAGTCAAGATCTCGACCATAATCATAGTTGTTCTACTATAATGACAAACATTATTTCCGACTGGGCTGTTTCTGTAAATTTTATGAAGATTATCCTGTAACTCTGTGGCTGTTATATCGTTTAAACACAGAAAAGCGAACGGACAGACTGATCGTCGCCAAAAGTTCAGTTTCTCTTCCTGGGAATTTAAGGAAGATCTATCCTTGACTTTGTATTTATGGGGCTAACAGGGCTGAGAAACAGCCAAAAAATAACAGACAAACAAACCTCTGCAAAAAAAGCCAACTTGTAGGAGGTAAGAAATGAATGAGCTATGGGGAGCTAATTGATATTTATTGTCTCGGTTTACGCGCTGGCTATAGTTGCTTAGGATGGCACCTAAAAATTTCGCACCTTACGTAAAATGAAATACACCAGTGTCCCATAAAATTAGTTATTGCCCTGTCAGCCGTTGCTTAATAAGTGGCTCGGTAGAAAATTGCCGCACGAACTCCATTAGATATTTTACAGTAAATATACAGCTGCTTCATATGAGCTTCAGTCCACAAATGCAGAATTTACAAACGAGCTTTTCTACAGGCGGATGCTGAACTTCGCTGGGTCGAGCGCAGTTTTTCACCAATAGTCATAAATATTCTATCTCCAAATTGAAGTAACATTCCACTAATTGTTACTGCACGCTTACGTCAGTCGTATTATACAGAATTCCATGCATTCAATTGGGCGATTTCTGCATTCCCTAGTTAATAATTTGCAATCAGAAGAGAGCGCGTCTTGGTCCTATAATCGCGCCCGAACATTTCTCTGCGGCGATTACCTTGACTGCACCTCGAAGAAAGCTTTGACTCTTGGGGAGCACAATGCATTCTTTTGGAGTGAGTTTTACCCACTGGAGAGTTTAATCTAACGTACGATGTGATTTTGTAATGAGAAAAACAAGCGAGTTCTCGCCGCGCGCCTACCACTAGCTCACCGAGGTCAAGAGGTCACTCTGNCAATGCATTCTTTTGGAGTGAGTTTTACCCACTGGAGAGTTTAATCTAACGTACGATGTGATTTTGTAATGAGAAAAACAAGCGAGTTCTCGCCGCGCGCCTACCACTAGCTCACCGAGGTCAAGAGGTCACTCTGGAAGTTCGTTTGAATTTGACGTTTGCGAATAAATTAACTGCCGTTTGGTATTTGCAGGAATTTAGAAGGAACATTTATGAGAGAAGTTCTGGGGCATAAGGCGATGTTTGCCAGGACGGGCGCTAATCGGACGCTGATAACGAAAGTTCAATCGCACAGTTTGGCCTTTACGGAGTCTTTGAAGGAATGCAGACCGACGGAATAGTCATGGAAATTTTATGGGCCCCTCTCGATGTCATTTTAATTTTATGGAGATATAATAAAAGACAACGATACTAGTCGTGAGACTTCCCTTAATAAAAAGTGCAATCTTTCATAAGATCAAGGCAAATCTTACTTTCGTGCATTCCCCTCGCTTGGCAAACTGTATACACGAGACGTTTTAAATATGGTAGGTTTAGAGAGGTGCTTCTGAGCAAGCGACGCCGCCGGGTAACGTCTAGGACTTACTCGTTTCTTTACTTCGCAGTTTATGTATAATGCCAGTGCACCCTACCTTAGAAAACGACAGCAGAGCATCTGCATCTTACATATACATTACTTGCATAATTCTAACTATCAGCACCGGCATTTGTTTGTCTGTTATCTGCATCGCATTGCGCACTACAACTGCAAATTGATATTCCTAGCCAGTTAACAACGATCTGTGCTGTCAGTTTCACTTCGAAGAACACAGACATTGATTTTGAGAGCTACTCCAAGTTCCGTTAAAATAGTTTATTTCTGCTTGCAGTAAGTTCTGTGAAAATAATAGAAAAAGAAGCAGTGACTAACTTACGTGCACACCTGATGACACAGGCGCAGCATACAGGGTGCAAAAGAGAATGTAGGTTAAGCTGGTCTTGCGCCATATTTTGTATTGCAGCTTCTTTTCCAGCACTCAAAGTCAGACTCTCCCGTTTCATTCTTTCTTTAAGTCAGTTTTGAAGGAGGACTTGACGTCGTCCAAACGATGGATTTTACTTGCTGCTCATTTCATCGACGTCAACGTTTGTTAAATCGAGAGTCGAATATGTACCTATTTTATCCACATACAGAAGGGGAGGTGGCGTGAAACATATGAATCGTTCAACATTATCATAATACACAAACGTTTGTACTAGTGGTTGATTATTTATATCTGTATACGAATGTAGAAAAAAATAGCTTATCCCTAGTTACAAGGCATTATTATTACTATTTTCGAGCGACGTATATAAGCAAGCAGTAGCAAGGCGATTTACGATACCAGCACTTAAGATAATATCGTACTCAATTCGCTCGGGCTTTATTTACGAATATTTTATTGCTATACACCCTTAACGTTTGCCGTATATGAAGAGTTCGCTGTTAGCATAGACCCAGATACAATGGATCAGGTGGCGTAAAAGCACTCAGTATTTTTTTCATCTTAACTCCAAATCGAACATCTGGGATGTGTCTGAGAAACTATTTCGGCTCGCTGTTAACAAGTGAAAATAATTCCGTCCGCATATTTGGTCTTGCCTCATGTTAACTTACGGTAATTTAAAACGCTTGCTTTCGTCCTTGAAAATCTTAACTAGACAAGAAAGCTAAGTCTTGAGTAGCGGGCCAGTTTTGCATTACTAACATTGTTTAAAGAAAGAATATCTGAGTAGAGTACTTGATTTGTACCAGCATACAACATGACAGGATATATGTACGTCAAACGCTGCAGTACAGTTGTGCTAAAAGATGTACTTTCAATCCAGTCTTGGTGTTCCTGTGACAGCACCACTGATGACGCCATCATGAACCAGCAGCAGTGCTTGACTGCTCAAGTGATTGCATGGACCACGCATCCAATGACGATCGCCGCTTGTCATGTATCAAAGTGACGTCATGAGCTCTAGTGTGGATTGACTTAGATTCGGGTAATTTTNCCATTTCTTCTCATTTGAATGACAATCATCCAACTGCAATATTACAAATATAACAATAATTTCGCTTATAGCTCCATGTATATTTTCTAATATTTATATTTTGTGATATTTAGATAACTATTAATAAATATGCAACTACCTACGTGAATTTTTTAGGGTGTATTATCGTGTTTTGTTCTCTTTTTTTTATGGTACCTAATTGGAATATTAACACCATTTATTTTTTTCATCATGTACCAATATCGGTACAATAAACATAGGAAATAAAGTTTACCTCATTTTCAGTTACATTAAACGCTCGGCAAAAAATTAAAAGGAAGAGAGATATTTTAAATTGTTGTCTTACCTTAGATAAATGGGCCGTCTTTCTTCTGCTTGAATGGCACGGCGGTAATAAGTATTCTGTTTCTCTATGGACGACCTAAGCAACTCAACCAATTTCTTGAATTGCTCATTATCAATCCTGAAGAAGTCATGAAATTTCCACAGATTATTGAGCAAATCTGGGAACAAATGGGAAAATGCCCCAAAGTGTGCTCTACTGCAATTGAAGGGATGCACCCACATTTTTTTTCCTTCGCCTTCTACGCCGCTTCAACCATAACAACACTGCTATTTCTGCTACATCAGTCACGTCCATCTCGCTCGAAGGCTTATGTTTCATACTGGATGCCTCATGAAAGAGAAGTACGCTGATTGTGTTGGTTGGAACAGTGTTCATTCAAAATGAATGGAATGACGTGAATTGAATTAAATTGAATGGCTTGGTGGAAACGCACCCGTAGACACGTGGCAGCAGATGGACCAACAGACCCGTTTTCAGAGAGCAGCCAGGACAAACGCCCCCGCCGTAGGCGTTAGGTAAGTTTGGGCATGGGAGATAATGGATTGTTTGAGGCATCTAAAGAAGAGTTAGCGAGTCCTGGAGGAGTTCGAAGCTGTGGGGGTGTTGCTCCCACTTTTAGTCAATATGAATTCTGAACGCATTGGATGTCTCTACACCGAAAACTTCGGAAAGGAGCCCATATTAAATGTTCACTTTGAAGTACGGGAAAAGCTACTGGCTTAGAATAATTCTTCGATCATTTTGTTTCAATTTTTGCCGTTGTTCCAGAAACCATAATAAATTTCTGTGTCTGCTTTTCCTATCTCGGAAGCTGTATGGGTATCAATAATAAAATGGTGCATCCTCAAATGGTCAGTGATGCGCTTCTACAAGAAACTTTCGATAGTTTTGCTGAAGACAGAGGTAAGACTGCTGTAGCTGGTCGATAGTTACTGGAGGTTTTATTATCCCGATCCATATGTATTGGGGTTCGTTAGCGTGTTTCCAATCCTGAATTGCTACTCCCGTGCTTAGCAGGCTGTTTGAATATGTACATATATTGAACTGTGTCGATGTGATGACAAGAATCATTTCCTAAAAATGACGGGGAGACCGATTTTCTGGGCTAGCGGATGTTTATGCAAGTCGGTATGCGGATGTCCACGTATACCCAATTAAAAATTTCAGCAGTCATTCCAGCGGCGCTGCGCAATTTTAAGCCGTACATACACCCGCGAACTCCGCAGTAATTGCGCAACGGCTGCGCAGTTATGTCCGCTTTTCAAGGGTA
>LQNS02007216.1:7011728-7043163 GCA_001587735.2 Parhyale hawaiensis | reverse complement strand
AAAGATGTTGTCCATTTAAATGGAAAATCTTGTAAAATATCGTACACCTGTGCGTAAAAGCGTGGTTCCTATAACTAAAACTTATATGAACTATACGCTTGAAATAAAATTACATTACACACATTACATTTCCGGTGGATTCTTTTGACTGAACTACTTATATTTTCTTAGTGCTGCTCATCGTTTGCCCAATTCCATGCTAATATTCGAGCCTTATTTTGCAAGGGGATATTTTGCTCTAGTAAAACTCACGGCTGCATAACTTGCGTTTCATTAATGGAAGATCACTCATGCAGGGATGAGACCTTTTTTACAGCAATGCCTGTACTAGGAACCGGAACAATAAAATGCTTGATCACAAAATTACTGCCTCCATTTTTGATGGCGGGGCCCTCTGACTGGCGTTATTTACGGGATAGGTTATGTTACACGAGCTGCACTAGGTCAAGCTAAAATGAGTTATAATAGTGTAGCTTAGGATTGCTACGTTTTACAAAGGGACAATATTAACTAATCGTAGACTTCTCACTGGTCACCCAAGGGTCACGTTAGCGTAGACAATATAAGTACTATGTTAGGGTAGACCGACATTACTGGGTTGGAGAGTTCGTCAGTGTTGAGTGACGGGCGTTAACTTAGATAGGGTATGTTACGTTAGAAGAGCTGCATTAGGTTAAACTCGAGTAAATTAAACTAGCGTAACGTGCGGTTTTCTTGGTCTCTTTCATTTTGGCAGGCATAGACTTTATTCAACCGTGGAATTTACACGGATCCCACTAGTATGACAATAATCTTTCATTATCCCACTAGCAGCAGTGAATACACCTAACGTAGATTTTATATTGCTTCTGTTATTCGAGGATTTTGACGATATGGCACTCGTAGTGTACAGAACAGCAGATGAAGTCTGTGCCGCGGAGGAATGAAAAATGACTCTCCGGCTGACTTCGATTCTTGGATTTTAAAAGCGCTGATTTCTCTTTTTCTTCAACATCTGAGCTTATAACGTCTTCGGTTAAAGCAGAAGGACTACCTCGTTAGGTGTATTATTTACCGTATGCAAGATGATGCATGATTACTATTATAATTACAGTAGAGTTAGTTAAAGTGTGTCATCATGCTGCCCTCAACATATTTTTATGCACTTGCGTGTTTCGATTTTGGAATAATAATGCAGATAATTCTGATGCATCTACGTGCATCAAAAGACGCCCAAATTTCTCTCAGTTTGCCTTCGCTCGTAAGAATGCAAACGCGGCGACAGCGAATTTTGTCTGGTAAATCTCGAATGGAAAATTTTGAGCTGCTGCAAGCAGCACAAAAGTTTTCATTAGAACAATGCCGTGTGCATAAGGATAGCGCTCATATTATGAACTACCGGCCAGCAGGACTCATGGAATACCATAATTAGTGAATGTTTTTATATTCTTAAATGAAGTAGGGCTAAGCTTCATTATTTGAACCTACAAATCACCCAAAGGAGACGAAATACCCAAAGTTAGTGAAAATTTTTCACTAGTAAAAGTTGTGTACAATGCGACTTGATAGCCCTTTTTGAGGGTAACCTACCCTCGCGGCACCCCTCGCGCGTGAGCTTCCGGTTTATAACGGCCAATGCACTACCGGTGTAACGGGGGACTGGTGGGGGGGGGGGCAAACCGGAAGTAGACGGGGCCTGGAAAACCGGAAGCAGGTGGAGCCGGAACCTACCCTCAAAAAGGGCTATCTCGTTGCATTATACACTACTAGTAAAAACAAGTTCCTCTAAATCAACTTGTCAGAAAATAACTAAGCCTAACTACATATGACTCGATTTTCTAAGTTTTATTTGCCTGCAAAGTCGATGTGAAACTAAGTTATTAAAAGGAAGACATTAAACTCTCATGCGAGTGCAGTTTACTTACAGCATCGTGGACCAATAGGGACGGAATATGAATCCGACTCTGTGCTTTATGCGAATACCAATTCGCTAATTAAATATGGTTGCATTTGTAGACTATTTCCTGCTTATCATAACTCATGGCACAGTAGAATTTAATAGTTATTGAAACAAGTTTCAACAAATAATTTGCATAAGCAGCAGTCATCGAAGTTCCATATTTACGTGAAGTTTACTCGCTGTGTCTGCCGTGAAATTTAACATTTTCTTTGGTGTGCCTTAATCATAAGAAACGAAGATATGTATTGCCCTGTGTAAAAACTCCTCCGACTGAGAAATGTAGTCCGAAAGCGGATTTCATGTATCCTCAAACTTGCCACTTCCTAAAATTATTCATATTCTTTAGACTACATGTTTCTGTTTCGATGGATGCTAGGTACCCGCATTAATTACTCATTGTGTTATAGTGCAAGATTTTCGGCGCTTTGGTGCTTGCCCGATTAGCTTCACGTTTGGCTTCTACTATTTGACAATTTAGCTAGACATCGATAACACATCCGGAAGCTTTTTTTTAACCGGCATCTTTTATCTTTGAGCAGCTACAAATTCTACCCAAGCGTTGTACATTGTCAGTAATGACTCAGTAAGGCACCGGTTTGCAGCAAGGGAGGCGATGCACCGCAACTAACTGACTCACCGCACAACATGCGCCGGGTGTTGGCTAAATGCCAAGGCCGCGGGACGGGCTTGTCAGGCAGCAGCGGCGACATGCGACCAGACCCGCTCCGCCGGCAGCGGCAAACCGGAATTGAAATCTCTTGCCGGTCCGTAAATTTCGTTAGTCGTCGCAAGTAGAGATCTCGATATTCCCAAGGTTGACTGAAGGTAGATCAATACTTTCTGTAGTTACTGGAAATGAATCTAGCACACCTCTAGAGCCCCTGTAGATGGCCGAGAACATACTACGACTTATGTATGGTTCAGTTAGCTCAGGGACTAGAAAAAGATACCGGAGCATGGTGTCAATTTTAATTGAAATCTTATTATGTATAGCACCACTGGCAAAATGGAATTCTTTCACGAATAGCATTTAAGTTCATTAATAAGAATGCTCTAGGAGTTTAGGTGTTACAAAGGCTTCTGTGAACTGACATACCAGCTCAGTTATTGTTACTTCAGCTCCAGACAGTTCATCAAGAAGGGAAAGAAGTCATCTGGATATACCTTAATAGCTTAAGCAGATAGTGAAATAAGCACAGAATAATTGTTTTCGCAGTTTCAAACAAGCTAATTCATGGTGTTGTTTCTTAAAAGTCCAGTAGAGTACGATATTTAAACTAGTCAGGGGCTTAACGTTATTCCGCAATGAACAGTCTCTAGACCAATTGAAAAGAAAAACATTTTATATTCACTTCCTCCAAATATTTGTATCACGGGAAAGCGAAAAACACAGCTCAAACTAATCTTCTTCGTTTTATTAACTTAGTTAATTGCATGATCGTGTGCACGTAGCTTGGCCCCTCACATTGCTCTGTCAATATGCACGTTGTTCTTTTCCCACTCAGTCTGATGGGCTGCTGTGGCAGTTTAATGTTATATTTTAGGTGTCCAAGAAAGTTCGTACCATCTTTGGCAGCCACTTGTCAGGTAAAGGAATTATCACGAACATCCTTGGTTTACGTGATGTACTAAAACGCATGAAATGCAGCACAGCTCGGGTTCACAGCAACGCTACGGCGCTGCCTGTAAGGGGTCCAGTTTCGCCGCTCCTCAGCCTTACGACAGTTGATGCTGGCGGGCCATCGAGCTGTTGTAATGGAGGTCTTTATAAGCTGCCGGATAGGACTGGTCTGTATCTACTGGCAAATTTACCGTAAACGGTAATTAGAAATTGAGTAAGGGGTTTTAAAGCTTCTGGAGTTTTCCCCAGTGGATTCTCTTAACTGGAAGAGTAAAGGACTAACGAAACAAAAAGTTTTATGGAATTCAAAAGCTCTGAAACGTTTTCTGCTCAATATAATTATACAAGAATTTGTTCTTCCTCATCCAAGTTTAGACTGCCTTAGCGATAAACCAATAGACTCTACTCATTTTTTTAGGAACAGGATGACACGCAGCAGATTGCATACGTACGCATGGACCCGCGCAGGCATTGGGCGCGCGTTTGAAGCAACCACTTCTTTCCAGGAATCCTTCATTGAATCTTATGCATTTTGTTTTCGTTACGGCGTATCATTGATTTATACGAGGCGACTGTAAAAGCTCCACTATGCATGCTTATTGCTGAATTGTTACTAATGTTGTGTTCGGTGCTTGTTAGAGACCCAGAGGGATTTGGACGCTGTTGTGAGCAAAGCGTCCCTTAAAGAAACTTGGTGGCGGATCCGAGGTGGTGATTTTTAAATATAAATTACCGGAGGAAGGGAGGCAGGCTGTTCCACAAAGCACCTAGGCATATTCAGATGACGCCTCGCGGTATCAAAGTTATGGAATAATAAAAATAAAGACTTTTATCTTAACTAAATCAACAGCAGTGGTAGAATGTCAGAGTGTCAACCGTACGCGTAAGTAAGGGAGATTGAGCCTATCTACCAGACCAATAGATTCTTGAAAGTTTGCTTTGCTGAGTCGGCCATTCCAGCATTAAGATGCTACTGCGGAGGCACTAATAAAAAATGGGGATTGTTGGGGTTACAATTGACGCACGAACATTTTGTCTCTGACACCACAGCTCTGACAATCTGTGGTCAACTGTAGTCTTGCACTCTTCTGGGCCCAGTGAGGATCTATCTGTAGCACGAACCAGTGCATGTGGATTTCCGACTTGGTGTGTGCGGTTAGGTTGACACTACCTGTAACAACGACGGTGAAGACTCAGCGCTTACGTATAATTGCGCGCCCACCACTACCAGCAACATTACGTCCAAAACATTCCGGATCCTCAAGGTGAGGTATACAAATGTACATACAAGCTTAAGCGAACTGAGTCCTGCTCTTTTGTTTCTGTTCTGAAGATGAACTGTCATATCTCGCCACCATGCAGGCATGCTGTAATTTGCATGAAGAATGAATAGGAATAATTTGTCAGTTTTACTGCCCGAGAGCTGTTCACTAAGCATTCCAAAAACCACCGCATTTCTATGTATTTTGTTTTAATGGCAGCTCTTCCTATAGGTTAAAATGCCACGTAGGCGTTACAGTTTATCAGCTACTCATCCATCTCAGGAACACGGTGTGCTTCATTAGGGCTGGATGCTTGTGAATGGTTGCAGCATACGCACGTCTGTAGAGATTGATTCATTAGCGTACAGAGGCGGACAGCTTTATTATCCTTGCAGTGATCTATTACTCCTAAAGTTCTGAATGGCAGCACCTCTGACCCCTGACGGGATACAGTAATGACCCAATGGTCTCATCAATAATATCAGTTGCCGATGAAATGAATTAAGACCTCGCTATGACAGCTCTAGAAAGACGTGTTATTGCTATCATGTTTCCACAATGAATAAGGCTGCTCCAGTTAATTAAGACAATGAGCGATTGGAGCTCCTTGCTGATGGACGGGCCTGCTCGCCGGCAGAACTTGAGGCGTGTGTGCGGAAGCACAGGAACTGGTAAGGGTGACTAATTTAACATAAGGCCTCTCCTATAATTATAATGTAAAAAGTACGGATTGAAAGCAAAATTAAATTTATTCTTTGCATCAAATGTTAGAAGCAAATGCGGCTTATAACATATTGGCCGTGCTGCATTCATTATCTATAGCATATAAGATAAATTTATATTTATTTATAAGAAGAATTTAATACTCGTATACATCATCAGCTGCAGCGTTCTCCTTCTTGAGTAAAATCACAAGTGCAGCTACAAGTAGCAATGCGGCAACATCTATAGATATGTGTTAAGCATTTATGTTTATTAGTATGTGAAACATACGCGCTTGTTGCATGTACGTCCAAAAAACTGAGTTAATTTTAACCCCAGCCACACAGAACTAAGGTAAAGTTGCAGTTATAACTTCTCTGGATTGAAATATGCAGAGCAGTTATAATTATTACAGCGATCATACCACAAATAAAACTTGAAACATTATTACGAAATACATTAATTGTTACAGCACAGCATGCAGGCTCATCTCATCTTACATGAGCTGAATATACAGTGTGCCGTGTAGGTATATTAAAAACTATCGTCTTCTTAAGCAGCCCATAAAATGTGGTTAATTGGTACACTTTTGAGTAAATTGGCGTGATATTAAATTATCCTCAATGCGAAAACGAATACTCGTGTCCAAAGATTTTGTGTGAACAGTGCCATTACTACTGTTTACGAGCAATTCTACATGTAGTTAAACGCAGAGATATTTATAGGATGAAAGCACCTAGTGGCAACCATAGACTCCTGCTATGTATTGAAGTATTAATATCTACCATTGAAATTTGTAGTATAAACCACACCTGCATCAATGTTCAGCTGCCGCGAGGCTCGCTGTATGAACAGTTATGACATTAGCACTTAGCGATACCTGATGGCTTTGAAATGAACTTTATCTTACTTATTCTACGTTAACTGTAGGTGGCTTTTTTTATGAATTAGTCGTAAAGAAACACTTGCCGGAGAACTCGTGCTTCGATTTGAACGACACTTTGGCAATGCGAAAAAAAAAAACAACGGCATCTGATAAGGCAGCAAATGATCTTTCAAGCTGCCAATAAAGGTTGAAGCTTGAACTTCCTTTGCTTTAAGTTTTGTGGATACAGCATTGCATGAACTACGCCTACGCCAAGAGGACCGCGATCAGGCCAAACTAACATATTGCTTGGATGTAAAAATAACGTCAGCCAAAGTTAGCGACTGCTCCCAATGTAGGAGGGCCAGAAAGTGACGTAATTGCTGACGCTTCGAAGCAAAGAACCAACGTGACCGCAAAATTATCCACCATAATCACTAGGGACTCTTGTAGAGCTCGTGCCAACATCGGGGTGTGGTATGGAGAAGAGACCTGAGATGTAATAATTCAGGAGATAAATGTCGCCACTCCAGCATCTGATAGCCTTTGCTTCTTGCCAGGATTAGTCAGCGGGCAGTTAGGGTTCCTCCTAACTACGACTATGGCAGAGCTTGTTACTGAACTGCTTGGCTGGCCTGTAAATATGTATTAGTCATCCCTGGTAACTGGTGCTGGTTGACTTAGCGCTGTCGCTGGGGCTGTGATCCTGCTCCTTATTGGGATCACCGACTCCGTTAAATACTGTAGTTTATTGGTGTTCACTTGACATAACTTGCTTCTGCTAATACTGCTGCTACGCATTAGTAATTTCGCTAAATTTTGAGCGAATGTACTCGTTAGAGAAATATTAATTTCATTTTATGAATAAAGGTGTCCTGCAGTAATATAAACAGTTAAACATGTCTGCCTTAATTTTCTTCTTGATTTAATTAGTTATCATTCACATTTAAAGTGTTTGAGCCATAGACCACACGATACATTGACTGGACACTGAATCGGGCCACTCGCAATAATTAGGCCTGGAGGCCGAGTTACGTAAGTGTTAATAAAATGAGTTCTAATAATCACAGAGACCTCAAACAAAGATTAATTTCTTCGTCGTAACGTGAGGAATGTGTTGCAAGGCAGGGAATTTAAATTTATTATCACATATCTTCAGAAGGCGAATATATCATAGCATCCGACAACAAGAATAATTGAAAATTCATCAAAATTTATAGGAATATTAAAATTTTAAAGAAAAAAATGGCACATGGATATTACATGAAATGTACTTTAACATCACAATTGAGTTTTTCTCCAATGACGGATTTGAAGCAATAACCTCAGAAATTGATGTATGTAGAGTTTTCGGTACAATTCATCACTAAAACCCGCAAGGAAAGGAAGGTTAAGTAATCCCAGTCATACTGAAAAACCTGATTAAAACCACAGTAATACTACAGAATAAAATCACATAAGTAGTCATGAACTAAAAATGCATAATTAACCACGAGATAAAGATACCAGGACAGCCGTTAAAAGACATTAAAATGACACGTTTCTGATACCACCCTTCATCACTGGAACCATCTACAGTTGCATCGTGTCATTTCACATTACTGCCTAGTAATACTACGCAACTTTGTGATTGCCAAAGTCACATCACTTCATGGTTGCCTATGTTACATCACTTAATGGTTCCCTAAGTTGAATCACTTTCTTAATTGGGTAAGTTGAATCATTCCATGGCTGCTGTAGTTGAATGACATCGTGGTTGTTCCCTACACTTCATCCCGTCATAGTTGTCTGCGTTATCTCACGTCATGTTGTATATGTTACTGGTACATGTCATCATGGTTGCCAACATTACATGATTTAATGGATAACTCTGTTTAATCACTTCATGGTTGCCTACATTACATAATTTAATGAATGACTATTTTACATCGCTTCATGGTTGCCTACATTAGATGATTCAATAGTTGACAATGTTACATCACTTCATGGTTGCCGGAGTTGAAGTACTCCATTTTGGCCTACATTACGTCAATTCTCAGCTGTCAACGTTAGATCACTTCACAGGTGCCAATGTTGAATCACTTCACAACTGCCAATGTTAGATCACTTCACAACTGCCAATGTTAGATCACTTCACAGCTGCCAATGTTAGATCACTTCACAACTGCCAATGTTATATCACTCCGAGCTGCCAATGTTAGATCACTTCCCAGGTGCCAATGTTAGATCACTTCTCAGCTTCCAATGTTAGATCACTTTACAACTGCCAATGTTAGATCACTTCCCAGCTGCCAGATGTTCGATCACTTCACAGGTGTCAATGTTAGATCACTTCTCAACTTACAATGTTAGATCACTTCACCGGTGCCAATGTTAGATCACATCACAACTGCCAGTGTTAGATTACTCCACAGCTGCCATTGTTAGATCGCTTCACAGGTGCCAATGTTAGATCACTTCACAGCTGAAAATGTTAGATCACTTCAGAACTACTAATATCAGATCATTTCACAACTGCCAATGTTAGATCACTTCACAGCTACCAACGTTAGTTCACTTCACAACTGCCAATGTAAGATCACTTCACAATAGCCAGTGTTAGATTACTTCACAACTGTCAATGTTAAATCACTTTGTGACGGCCAATGCTACATCATTAATTGTTGAAGATGGTAGATAATTTAATGACTACCAATGTTGTATCACTTCCCGGCTACAAATGCTGTATCACTTCACTGCTGTCAATGCTATATTACGTCACTGCTTCTACGCTACATCACTTCATGGCAGCCAGTGCTTCATCATTTCACTGCTGCCAGGGCTTCATCACTTGATGTCTGCAAGCTGCTCCGACTCATCCTGCAGCTATGCTGTCTGTTCTGATCATCTCGCTTAGCCCGTATACCAAATAAATTTCACTGACATTTTCATCAGCAGTTTACTTGGCATTTCATAACAAATTGAGCATACCATAAGTTTGAGAATCTTCTGTTCAAGAAAATGAGACTGTTTCTTTCATAAAGCTTTGCGAAATAGTTTTACTCTACTGCAAAGTATCAAGGGAAGTCCTAAACATTTGCTCTACGCAACTATACTTCAAGTCGTAATGTTTTTGTGAATTTGTTGCGTATAGAACTTGTAGAAGTGTGTACAGGTTTGCCACTTATTACCTCCGCCAAGGAGGTTATGTTTTCGTCGTGTTTGTCTGTCTCTTTGTCTGTCACCAAAATAACTCAAAAAGTTATGAACCGATTTGGATGAAATTTACAGGGATAGTTAGGTATGTTAGGAGGAACAGATGATTAACTTTTGGTGAAGATATGTCCATCCGTTTGTTTGCTTGTTTGTCTGCGTCATTTTTCTCGATGCCATAACTCAAAAAGTTATGGATGGATTTTGATGAAATTAACATGAATTGTTAGGTATATAACAAAGAGACAATGACCAAATTTTGGTAATGGTCCGTTTGTTCGTTCGTTTGTTGTTTGTCACTGGTTTTAATTTTATGCTTGTTAGCACAATAACTCAAAAAAATATGAATGGATCTTTATGAAATTTACAGGAGTTGTTAGTGATGGTAAAAGACATAAATGATCAAATTTTGGTGCAGATCGGTTGGTTCGTTTGTATGTTTGACTCATATTTGTCATAACGTTTGTTAACAGTATAACTCAAAAAGTTTTGAAGCAAGCTGTTATTAATATAAAANAAGGCACAAATGATTAGATTTTGGAGTTTATGCAAAGAAAATTATGGTTTCAGAGCCAATTTGAATCTTTGCTACCGTTGGCTCACTTGGCGGAGGTATGCGCTCTCAGAGTGCTCTAGTTACTGAATGCAAAACAATTAAGTCGAATAGCTAAACAAAGTGTGAAAAAGTAATGGGAGAACATAAAAAATGCGTCTGCGGCACCGTGCAGTCCAGCCCGATTGCGGGACCGAATTCTGCCTTAGGGGCCAGTGTCCAGTCAGTGTATGATGGTGTGGTCTACGCTTGAGCTTATATCAATGTTACGTTTTTTACAAGCTTCAGACAAGCTAAGCCACAAATATAGTAATGCGTCACATGGAAGAAATTTATTGATTCAATTGGCTCTGAATTAAACTCAAATTACTAATTGGGCAAAATACTAATAACATGAGCGTAGCTTAGATTCTGTAATACCACTAAGTAGTGAATGCCTCCGCCCAAGTGGAGAAATATGTCTGATAGTTTTTTTCTGAAGATATTTTCGTACTGTCAGAACGAATAGCATGCATTGGACTGCCGACCCTGTAATCCTAGGTTATTTTTTTTAAAGATATTCTTCGTAGTGGCTGAAGCACAGCAAGTTTGACATAATCTGTAAGTGCTACAGTTCAGAGTGAGACACATACACGGTACTGTGGTTTATTAAAAAAGATGATAATGAGCTGACATTAAAAGCGAGGGCCAACTAAGTTATTGGATGGACCATTGGTATTACTCATTTGCATAAGTAGATTCTGTATTTCGTTATTAAGAATGATTGTCATTTAGAATTATTAACACAGGAAAGTTATGAATTATTTACAGTGATGTCAAGCACGCATATATGAATTAACTAGTGGACCCGTGCGTGAAATAAATTGCGCAATAATCTGTTTGTTTGTCTAATACATATGGGCCGGGTGCGGAATCTTCTCTAACTTGCTTCTTCATTTTCTTCACTGATCCTTTTTCGTGCTCTCGATCATCCTAAGGTCTTCTACATCTATTGATAAACAGAAGTAAAAGCTTGAATAAAACACTTTAATAAATTTGAATGCAACTCCAATCAGGTCAGCTTATATACGATGCCAGTGCTCCACAGCAATGACACCGTTGATACAGCCTTACCAACTCATATATCTGCTTCATTTGAAGTCTGAAATTTTGGCCCCTGAAGAGAAAACTGCCGACGGAGTCCCGGATGACCTAAACTGCCATGGAACGACCGAGTGTGAAAATATGTTAGGGAGAAGCAGCTGGAAGAGGATTGGGTGGTAGACCAGGTGCTGTGGAGGAGAATTACGAGAAACCACGACCCTCTATTAAAATGGGAAGGCAACCAGGGAAAGAAGAAGAAGAAAAAACTGCTCCGTCATATAAGAAAGACAGTAAGTTAGAAGAAATAATTGTTTACTACCCGTGAAAAATCGTCACTTCCAGAGCCCTTCGTTGACCATCTGCCTAATTTATACGCCGTGACTTGAAAGAAAAAGTTATAAAAACGGACGCCAGAAGCTACAAATAACCTTACGTGGAATTCAAGAAGTGTTTCAAGCAAGAAGTACCTTCAGATAAAGGGATAAAGAACCTTTCGCCATCTTCTGCAACAAGGCCTATTTCCGCCTATCAATTTTCTTGAGCAAAGGATGGAAGCCTTAGTGCTTTATGACACAGCGTCAACAGTGTGGTCACTCATAGTCTATGGGAGTGTACTAATTTTACAGCCAAAGGGCGGAGGCACTGGTCATATGAGACTTTCGCCAATGACGCCATAGCTCTGACAATTTGTAATTGACTGCAGTTATACTTTCTTAAAGGTTTTTTTGGCTGCAGCACAAAACAGTGCATGTGGTTTGCTAGTTGCGGTTCGCAGCCAAAGTGACTTTACCTCTTATCTTGACCTGTTTCGCTATGGGAACTTTGTCATTGCGAGTCAAATTTTGTCTGCTAATTGAAAATACTTCTTGCTCCAAATAATATTGCGCCACTAAGCTCTATCAACAAGATATAAACAAAAACACGCAAAAATTTTCGATTTGCGTTTGAAAATAAGTTCATATTTTTCAGAGACAGAAACATCGTTTTCTTTTTGTGATTTCAAATTGAACATATTCACAGGTAGGGACGGTATCGAAAGTATAAATTAACGTAATGTCCTGAAGATCACAAGTTGTCAAAAGAAAATATATAGAAAAACTACATAATCATTAGATAATTATTTTATTTACTTATCTTAGTAAAGTATCCGAAAACTAGAGCAGTCTGAGAGCGCATACTTCCGCCAAGTGAGGCAACGGTAGCAAAAAATTCAAATTGTTTCTGAAACAATAATTTTCTTTGTATAAACTCCAAAATCTAATCATTAGTGCCTTTTTATATTAATAACAGCTTGTTCAATTTTCTTGCAGATCCGCTCATAACTTTTTGAGTCATACTGTTAACAAACATTATGACAAACATAAGTCAAACATACAAACGAAAAAACCGATCTGCACCAACATTTGATCATTTATGTCTTTAAACATTACTAACAAACAATATAAATTTCGTAAAGATCCGTTCTTTTTTTTTGAGTTATTGTGCTAGCAAGTATATAACTAAAAATAGTGACAAACGAACGAAAGAACAAACGGATTATTACCAAAAATTTGATCATATACTCTTTGTTTTGTATCTAACAACTCATGTTGATTTTATCAAAATCCATCCATAACTTTTTGAATTATGACATCGAGAAAAATGAGGCACACAAACAAACAAACGGATGGACTTATCTTTACCAAAAGTTAATCATCTGTTCCACCTAACATACCAAACAATCCCTGTAAATTTCATGCAAATCGGTTCATAACTTTTTGAGTTATCTTGGTGACAGACAGACAGACAAACAGCCAAAGAGACAGACGGACAGACAAACACGGCGAAAACATAACCTCCTTGGCGGAGGTAAATATGATATAAACGATCATTTTGTTGAATTTTTCAATTAGTGATGAATTAACTGCGGCTCATTATGTATAATTAGATAATATTAATTAGTGTACGTTTAGTTTTGGACAGAACGGGAAAGTGTACATAGAGTATGTTGTGGATGGAGCTGTGTGGATAGTTATCATTATACTGGTAGACACCTAATTACAATGAACAATGATGGCTCTTTGGCTGGCGTTGAGAGGAGATCAACAATGATACTATGCTGATTCGGTGGGACCTGTCTGTGCAATATTACTTTGTTGTCAAGAGCAGATAACTAGTCTGCAAACAGAACTGAAAAGTGTAGCCAGTCTGTTCGAATTGACAAGTTATAAAACTGTACTAGAATACTCATAAGTATTCGGTACTACAGCCATTACCACTAACAGTATCTATAGTTTTACAGTCGGAAAATGCTGAAAAAATCCACGTGTCTGTAGCAGAGAGCAGCACCGGATAATTTAGTTACGATTATCTCAATTGTTCCTCTGCTTTCCTCAAGATAGCACATCGTTACCATCATGGGAAAATGGGCAGTGCAGCCTTAACTCAGTTATCAGTAAATGAAGAAAACAACGCTTTTACTATGAGATCCCTTTTTGCGCCCCGCCTTTGGCAAGAGACAGTTAGAAAACATATTGTGAAATTCATTATTCGTCCAGGTATTTAACCCAATGGAGTCCATTGTATAAATAATTTGTAGGTTTTCAACAAGAGCATATGTCCATACTGTCGTGTCACTAGAGCCGTTTTCCCGCGAAGGTAACGATAAAGTGCGCTATACATTGAATAATAGACGTACTTTATAGCATCACTCTATTAAAACCATTATTACGTCAACATATACTACGCGCAGCACTTGCCTAATTCGGCCCTTTCACTGCAATCACTGCCACACAACGCTGGAGACGGATTTTACGGTCTTTATTGTAGCACTGCTACTCAAATAGCAGCATTGGCTGCAGATGGTCGGCTACAGTTTTTTCAATATTCTCTAATGCTCCAAAATCCAAAATGGCCCATTCCTGGCTCTGTCACTTCATTTGAGGGACTTATTAAAGAAATTCCCGTTTTAGTTACCGATAATGACACGTTTCAGGAAATCAAGGTCAATTGCACCCAATCCCAAAAATATGTGTGTTCGTTTTCTGCTTTAATTATATTAAATGAGAAACAGTCTTATAAAAAGCAATTGTTTATTGGTCGTTCTACACGGGAAATTCGACGTTTTTTATGCCACAGGTTCTTCAATTTCCAGGTGCATAAAGACATTGAAACTGAAATGTTTTTTGGAGCGGGAGGACACGTTAGGTTCATGAATCGTACGCCATGAAGAGCAACGCCTCAGAAGCCAACTAATTACTCCTAAGTTAAATAAGCTCCAATTGGGCCATGGGGGGCAACTTTCTTTTATATCCATAGACTTATTCTGTTGACGAGCTTTTTGCCAAATTGCTGCATTTATGCGGGTTGATCCAGTGTGCAACACACTCGTGTGGAGGTTCTAAGTTTTTGTACGTACAGCATTTTCATTCCTTCATCTCTCACATCGCTTAACGTCTGAAAGGGTCTGCCACTAACAACTTTTGTCGCCGCTACGAGCCTATCGACGACGGAATTGCTGCTATCGACGACGCAATGTCGCTCCCAGCGCTGATGTTGCTTCTAGCAACAACGCTGCTTGCCCGATTTTCGTTGCCGCTACGAACAACAGCAACACGGGATGGCGATTGGATCTGTTTCTTCGTTAATAATTAAATTCAAGTTATTTATCGTTACATTCAGTACTTGACAACCATTTTAGGAGTTATTTAGTGATAGCAAATGAGTTTTTATTCAGATATTTCATAGTACTCAGTGCTGACAATGAAATTTAGGAGTTGCCTGTGTTCGGCTATCAAGCTGTGCTGCTACAAGGCCTGGGAACTCACAGAACTCACAAACGCGCCGGTTTTCGTGGTCTCCTGCGCGGCCCTCCGCCCAGCGGTTTTCCGTCGCACTGATACGATTGTCGGATAAATCTATGAACTGTTCGCATTTCCACAGTTTTCAGCCGATTTTAACATCCATTTTAGGAGTTATGTGTCTGCAGCAAGTGTGATATGCAGTAATTTTCTTTCATTGCTCCCTACAAATTTTGTTTGTGGGGAGCCTCCTCCCTCAATAATTCCCGATTGTTGATAAAGATAGGCTTACTAGTGCCTACCCCTGCTTAGGTACATCTTGTGTGATGATGCTTCTATAATGGTGCAAATGATTATGTGCAGGAATAAGCTATAAACCAAGGCGCACAGTAGCCTAATACCGTTAGCTAGGCCTACCTAATTAATTTTTACTCCACATGTGACTAGAAATTTCTGCATTAACCTATAAATTAGCCTAGGTTACCGGGAAAACATGGTAATTCGGGGCTTTGCGGAGCTCAAACAAAAAATATGAGAAAAAAAAAATTAGCGCTTCTCTGTCACTTTACAGGAGGTAGACTACTGTAGGCTAGCTAGCCAAATATATTGGTTATCATTAATTTACTAGGCTAGCTATCAAATGCATAGGGTAGGCCTACCTTCACTCTCAACTTAGAAAAAATAAAATAAATCGGCGATTGTTTACGTTGACTAGAAGGCGCTACGAACAACGCGCGGCGAAACTGTGTGGGAAGAAAAAAGTTGGTTGGTGTTGTCTCTGACGACAACGCGTGTTGGCGCTGGGGATGACGAAAGTTGTTAGTTAGCCGGCTTAAGAATAACAAACTATTGTGAATATCATGAAATTTTTTAAATTGCATCTTATGAAAACCTGTAGTAATCTTAAAGGATTCAAGCGCTCTCCAAATTCCATCCGGTTGAATCGTTGAACTCATTTTCACAATGTAAATACAGGCCATGTCGAAATTTGGCGACTATTTCGACCTTGATGACACTTACGCAAAAGTGAAAACCTGCCTGGAACTGAGAAATGCTGGCCATTTGGAAGCTATAAGTAGAATGTTAAGATTCCTGAAGAACCTCCTACACCTTGTCTGTGTATAACATGAAACTTCCAGGTTCTGATTGAAACTTTGGGTAGTGAAATGAACCATTGGGTCTTGAAGAGAACCTTTGATTCCTGAAAGGAATATAAAGAAGCTAAAGGATCTCTCAGAAACTGTTGAAACCAAATGTTTAACTCTAAGCGTATAGCAAGATGAACAGCATTGCCAAGCTCCGCAGATCTGCAACAATAGATGGTTCTTGCAAGTCCGCATCTTTGGCTGAGGCATTTTATTATTTTTTTACCCCGGTAATTTAAATGCTACTGACATAGTGGCAATAGCTCATAAAGGGCCGGGTATAAGTCCCGGTAGCTCTCTAGGAGTGGGCCTGTCCGTCTACTGCCGCCTATCTAATCTAATCTACAGTATATGTTTTCTTTATTTCACATTAGGAGAAAATTTGAATAATGAAGTATACGGTATAATCGTAATGGTTAAATGGCAAATAGACACTAATAGTTTATTAGCCAGCTGGAGAATTAATCGTTTCGATAGCGTTACAGCAAGTAATTCGTATGCGAAACCTGTGTATTTATTTTCTCAATGTCACTCATTAATTCAGTAAATCTTCCACTAATTTCACCGTCGCTTGCGCGTTACATTCAAAGAGCCAGTTCATCAATGCTGCGCGTTTTAAGTATTTGGTATTGAAAAGTGCGAGCATTCACGGTAAATGATTCTCAAGAGCATAATTATTTTGACTATGGGCTAAACATAGAGTAGTAGCAGATGCAGTATGTATCCCTTGCTAACTTTGATGGAACCGTCGAGAGGTATAGGCGCTAGGTGCCCTGCTGCCCTGCTCAAGATATACAAAATTGAAAATATTTCAATATCCATAAGGGTAGCGTATGTGGGACGTCCTATTCAGCAGGCGTTTAATTTTGGCAGATAATAGTATTCAATGACTTGAAAAATGTCAATTGTAAGTGATCTTTTACTCATAGAGACTTTTGTGGCCTATTAATAACTAGTAGTATCTTTAAGAAACAATAATATAGAAATAAAGAACAGCGCTTTTCGTACTAAATTAAAACTTGACAGACTTAATATGCTCTGTAACAAATGTATGAAAAGAATCCTTCATGTTCACATTGCTTAGCTCGGCAATGATAAGATTCTAGCCTTTTACGATCAATCAATATTAAAACGCAGAGGAACTTTCAACAAATGTGCTTCTCTTGTATACTTATTAAACTGCATGATCCTGTCTGACCTTGTATTTTATCATGATGCCTGAAAATAATCATGAATGCAAAAGTTAGAAAAGTTTCTGTCCTGTTATCCACTAATATCATTAAGATATAGTAAGAATGAGAAGGATTACCGACTAGTGCAGCAATTTTCTGCTCTACGTTGTACTAAAGCAAGAGGACTTGCACTTGCTCTCCCCGGCCACACTCCGTAATAACTCGCATGCATACCTTGCCTGCAGAATAATACCTGCAAAAACGTAACGTCTTTGCTGAACCTTGACGCGCCTTCTCAGGCTGCAGGACTCTGCTCAGGCGCTCCTGCTCCCTCCTCGTATTTCAAGTTCATTATCAAACGGTAAAGTTCAAGGCAAAGGGACAAGTTGAACTCCTCCGCAAGACGTATAATAGAAGGCTTGACTACCACTGCCCTTTTTGCTTGATCGGCCAGGCAGGTTCGTATGTTGGTTGCTTCGAACTTTGTTATTTGGCTGAGTATGTATCGTAGCTACTCATCACCTCACGAAAATTCATTTCGTCAGCTACACATAACAAGTCATCACAGTATCCTTCACCTGTCCTGAACTTCTTTGTGCATAAATGAATGGCTACGCACGGCATGGATATAATTTCCTAGCCTCGATTCGCCAAGGCCACTTGCGGCATCACTGCAACTAATCTCCAAAATTCAAGGATAACTTCTGGTGAAAATAATTATTAACAACTCTATTGAAGTATTGCCTATCATTTACATTCCGATCTTGGCTGCACTTTAACATCGCCAAGTCTAGCGATCGTAAGTCGTCCAGCAATCTCACTGTGCTGAGTTTGCTTGCGTGAAATTCTGAGGCTTTAATTTCTGTTTGTGAGCCAATTTATACAGGCTGCTGGCCGCGTATCAAACATTACCTGTTACTGTAGGAATAATGCCGAAAACCTTCCGTCTGGAGTACCATCGCAACTGGAAAAGAAATTGTTTTCTTGTATATTCTGCCCAGCAATCCTGTCTGTAAATATTTTCTTCAGCACTGCAGCCATTAGCGGATCATAAGCTATAATTTTTAACTTTTCCTTCTGTCAACAGAAACTCACCTCTTTGCCTGTATCTTTTTTTATTTTCGCAGGAAAAATCCACGCGTCTATGCAATGACTACTGTAATAAAAAACGCTGACCTGATGGTCCACGAGCCAAAAATTCCTTCAGCATATTAGATAGATAACATTGCCCTACTTTTGGCAATTTGCTGGCAGCATTAGCGCCATATTTCACACTGTGAAATCAGTTTGATCTCACAAGCTGTCAAGGTGGTCGCATGCTGCGTGCTTCCAGTAATGAAATGTACTTCAAGCACTCGTACGTTACGCTGTATTGGGGTAGCTATAACCTTACCAATATTCAAACCCAGGTGTAGAAAAGTACAGAGCACGGCTTGCACTGGGGTATGGGATGGGGGGGGGGGGCTGGAGGTTGCGGTACGCTAGCCCTGAGAGGTGATGATTGTTAATTCTACCGAGGGGCGGAGGGAAGAGCTGCGTCACTTTGGCTCAGGGAAGTGATGATTGATCTATCGAATTCCACAAAAGTGTCTTACGTACAAAAGTGTCTTACATGCGATAATATTACGTACTGTAATTTGTCGTATTGAATTATGCGCTCTGCGAAAGCAACAGATCTCAGTACTTTAAAGAAAAAATCACCTGAATTTATAATTCATCAAGTGATGTCGGAAAAGAACTTGGCATTAATTTAAGAAAGTCCTAGCGCAGACTAGCATAGCGAAAGATATGGATAAACAGCGAAAATTATGCAAGTATTTACCAAAATTTCTCCATTTGAGTTTTCTTGACGGTCAATATGACTCCGTTGTCGAGTCATTGTGCCAAGGAAAGAATGTGGACGTTAATATACTTCATTTTGGCAAGGCTCTTCATAAGGTTGACCTTGAAAACCTAAAGTTGAAACTTTCTCGCACGGAGATCAGTGAAAAATATTTTCGGTGGCTTCAAGCATTCATGCCAAATAGAAGTCAAATTGTAATCGTCAACAGCAGAGTGTCTACAAGACAACTACAGTGCGTTACCTTTGATTATGCAAATAGAAGTTTTTTACTTAATTTTTTAAGATGAGTGTCTAACATTGAAATATCAATATTAACCAAATGTATGGCTATGTTGCCAATGTAAAGAGCACTTGTGAAATAAATATTTAGCTATTGTTTAAGTTTATCATACAATTTGCTTATGTACGAGTTTCTTACTGTTACCTCAGATTATGCAGCAAGCTAATAAAAAACGTCATAAAGAGGAAATAAATACAAGTGAAAAGAAATATTGTTATTGAACGTCCAAACCAAGAAATTGTAACCAAAACAATTCAATAAACACTGAAATATGTAAGTGTTCAGTAGTGGTAAACATAAGTTAATTTTGAGCATGGCAAACTCCATTTTTCATGATTTTTCAAGATGATTATCAACAGACTATGCCGGGTTTGATATTTCAGATGGTGGAATACAATCTGCTGCTGTTGCTACTGCATTCTACAGGCTTACTTTGCTCGAAAACTGCCGACCTCCTTCATAGACCTTCCTTTTGATCATTGCCCAGAGGTTCTCAATGGGATTTATTTATTTATTTGCTTGCCAGTTCATTATCCTTTTTGATTTGAATCTTCCATCCCCAAGCCAGTTAGCAATGTACCGTGTTGGGTGTGAGGGAGCGTTATCGTGCTGAAATACCAATTTGGATCTGCTTCCGATAGTCTGCTCATCAAGCCATGGAATCAAGTTGGCATCAAGAAACTGGCAGTACCTTTCTGCATTCAGTTTAACTCCTTCTGCCACTTCAAATGGACAAATAAGGGTGTCACCTTCTATACCGGCCCAAAACATTATACCTCCACCGCCTTGTTGATGTGTCTGTTTAGGTCCGTCATGAAGGACCCATCCAGACGCCCATCCATCTGGACCATCAAGAGCGGCTCTGCATTCGTCAGTAAATATGACATTGGAGAAATCAGTTTTCATGTTCTCCTCAGCCCATTTGACCCTATTTTCGTTATGAGTTTTTGTTAGAAGTGGTCGTTTAATTGCCTCTTTCACTTTCCCTAGCTTCTGCAGAACCTCACATCTTGTCTTTCTGCTTAGTATTGGGGTTCCAGCGTCTTTAAATATCGCCCTACTTGTAGACAGTTGTTTTCTAGCGATAGAAAGCTTCAAATTTCACATATCCCGAGCATTGAATTATCTCGTAGAGGCTCTATCCAGAGTTTTCCGGCTGACCTTACCTTCAATTGCTTAAGCAATTGTTCGGTGTCACGCTGTAATTCCGTGGAAACTTCGAGTGTTGTTTTACCAGAAGCCAATAACGAGGTCACTTTGATCTTTTCTTAATTTTTTAAACCGCATTTCTTGCCATGTTCACTGGAGAGTGATGTTACATTATCTGGGGTAACAGCAGAACCCCGTGCGATAACCAAATGTTGCCAAAATATGGGAAATTGTTCCGTTTTCTTTTTCTCTAGTTTTTTTATGGTTACAACATACCTGTGCACTAACACACTATTCACATTTTAAATGTTTGACACTTATCTTGAAAATAAGTAAAAAAAATTGTATTTGCATAATCAAAGGTAACGCACTGTAGTAGCTACTTTGTGGAGTCCCACGAGGCACCGTGCTTTGGTCTGTACTTTTTCTTTTCATGATCAATAACACTCTGTACGAATGTAACTATGCAGTCACTTTGTCATTTGCTGATGATACACAAAAGTTAATTGCTGTGCAATCAGTGGAAGACTTGCTGTCTGTCCAACGAGACTTCGAATGATGCCAGTTAATGGTCGGTGAAAAAATAATATCACATTTAATGAAACAGAATTCGAGCTGCTCAGATAACAAAAAAAATTAGCACTCTCTGAATCCACTATATATACTACCAGCAATGGGAGCGAAACTGAAAGAAAGACAATTTTAGGAGACTTTGGAGTGAGAATGCAATACGATGCTAGCTTCGAAGCACACATAGCGAGAGTTATCGCTGTAGGAAAAATGTAGAATGGATGAGTTTGACGAACTTTCTCGTCACGCGAAGTAGAGGTGATGCTCACCCTGTGGAAATGATTATTTCTGTCGAGAATAGAGTACTGTTCTCTACTTTGGAATCAGAGTACGAGAAAAAAATAGAACTACCTGAAGCCACCCAAATATCGTTCACGGCCAACATTCGAGGCATGCAAGAGTAGTATTACCGCAAACGACTTAGGTTTTCCCATTGTATTCAATACAACGAAGATTCGAGTGACTTACAATCATATATGTTTGGAAAATTCTGGAAAAAATCACTGTGAATGTGAATGAACGGATTGTCGCCAGACACACAAATAAACTGGAAGGATTCGTGATACAGGAATTCCAAGCAGAAATGGTGCAAAAATATCGATAACATGGAAAGAGTCCA
Organism: Parhyale hawaiensis; assembly: GCA_001587735.2. Lineage (NCBI taxonomy): Eukaryota > Metazoa > Arthropoda > Malacostraca > Amphipoda > Hyalidae > Parhyale > Parhyale hawaiensis. The sequence continues at coordinate 7,021,389 of LQNS02007216.1, read as the reverse complement.
ACGCAGAGCAACGAAAATGATACCTCAGCTGCGAAACAAGCCGTATGAATGTCGCTTAAAGGAACTGGGTCTGATCTCTCTCGAGCAAAGACGACTCAGAGGGCAACTAATAGAAACATTCAAGTATTTGAATGGCTTCAACGACGTATCTACAACGGCACTCTTTGAAAGAGATCTAAATGATCGCTTGCGAAACAACGGTTAAAAACTCAAGCACAGAGATCGAAGAACGACCTTTAGTCAGCAGTTCTTTCCGTATTTCATAGTCAGCATTTGGAATAGACTCCCTTCCGGCGTTGTTAGTGCGGAATCAGTCAACGCGTTTAAAAATCGTCTTGACTTACATTGGGAGAGACATCCCCACAGCTAAGGACTCCTCCTCCAGGATTCGCACACTCTTAACGGCTAAAGCCTCCGGGGCTTCCTAAATCGGTTTTTTTCTCTCTTCCGCTCCAACTACACTGTCTGACATCTTTAACTCAGCATATCAGCGGCTATTGATCGTAATTTCATGTATTCGTGATTGTCTCTTTTACTGAGACTCTTCTCCCTCCTCTTCTTTGTTTCTTCTTCTCTTTCCCCCAGTCATTTATATCCTACTCACTTAATGGCAACAGCTCTTAGAAGGCCGGGGCGCAAGTTTCGGTGTCTCTTTGAGAATGGGCCTGTTGGTTCGTCTACTGCCGCCTATCTAATCTAATATATTCTAATAGCTTCACTGTACGGGGATCAAGTCTGTTTAACAAAATTCATCGGCATATTCGAAACGCCAACGACATGAAAGTTATAGAGTTAAAAATTTGCTGCATTCTTATTTAAGAAGAATACCAGATAGACCAGCGTTCAAAGGTTACGAGCACTGTGTAGATAATTAATTAGCTGCTGGCCCTCTCTTTGATTGTTAACTGCGACCCAACAGAAGACACCAAGCATCTTAACTCTACGCACGTAAGGTGATGTGCGCAACGCAACGTCACCTGGACTTTGTCCGGTTTGTTTAACCAACAACTATGTGCTCGGTACGGAAGCCGGGATACTGATCGCAATGGTTTCTAAGCCGGTAAATTGGACGCTTGGTAAACGCATCGAAGGGTTAATTGAACACTTGGTAGCTTCATCGCCTGGTAAAGTAATCGAGCGATAAAATTATGAAACGGTTCATTCATCGCTGCGTAAATTCACCGAAGGGTGAATTCATAACTTGGCAGATTCATAGTCGGGTGAATTCATCGCTTGCTAAGCACATTGCATAGTAAACTGATAGTAATGAATTTATCTTTTACTTTGTATATTTTCGTTTTAAAGTAACGTTTGATGTTCTGTTCCTTGCCTTGTATATATTACCTAATTTCAGAAGTTTAAATGTCTAAGAAATGTAGGATATTCAGAGTTGAAGAAAATTGGTGGTCATCAATCTAAGCAAAGATATTTCATTCGATACTACTTTGCTAACATTTAATCATTAAGCTTCATTTAAGAGGCGAATGCTGGTATAACTAACATATATGGAATTCTATATCTTAGTTGAAACATAAGCAAATGTTAGAGTGAACTCGAAGGAAGGAAGAGTGAACGGACCCGTGGCATGTCAAAAACTGAGAGCTTAGATGCAGAGCACCATGCTGGCAGGTAGCAAGTTTATGTTTCAAACGGTGACAGTTGGTGAAAGTTGTGATAGTTGAACTCGCGACGTGAGTAACAGATAAAAACTTACTGGGCAAAAGGTATGAAATTATTGAGAGTGAAGTTGTGTGAAAGTAAGAGAAAAGCACCAACAGGAGCAGTTTTATACAGTACACTATACAGTACACTATACGGTACGCTATACAGTACACTATACGGTACACTATACAGTACACTATACGGTACACTATACAGTACACTATTCGGTACTTGTTCTAATGGCGATCGGTTAGAGCAAATAATATTAATAAATAAATAAAAAAATTCAACAACCAACACAATTAGCTAAGAAGTCCTACGGAGGAATCTTTACAAATCGCAGACATTCCGTCTCATTTACCGCAAGGCTCTAATAAAAATAAGCTGGAGCTAACACATGCTCAATTCGCAGTAAAATTATTACGATTCCCTATACTTAACAGTCACTATTCAGCTATTTCTTCCCATTTGTTTGAATATACGATATGTATAACTAGTCAATGACCAAGAATATTGTCATTTCGATGAATTTATACGGGGATAAATTTACCTATAGAGATGAATTTATCCGGTGATAAATTTACCCAGCAATATTTTCCCAAGTGATCAAATGTACTTGCCAATGAATGTGACAAGAGAAGAATTTACCAGTCGCTGCACTACTCAGGCGATGCATTTGCAAACGATGAATTTACTCGCAACGAATATATGGTGAGCTGGAAGGTGCAACACTCTTAGGCCTCATGCAATGCACCAATATCTGTGATAGAAACCAGAGGTTATAACCGCCGCATGCTGTTCCGATCTTATTGCTATCTGTAACTCATTTTGGAGTAACTTTAAAAACAAACGAAACATCCATTGAGCGCTTGCGCGTTGCTTATAACGACACATTCGGCAGATTAATGAATATGCCAAGGTGTAACAGTGCTTGTCTAATATGTATTTGCTTAAAAGTGCACTAATTGTCTCAAAGTCAGGGCCGAGAAATACGCCTTGAGCCTAAAAAAATAAATAGGATTGAAAACTCCAACAATTCGTTAACAAAATTCATCCGTAATGGACCTGGCTACAAACGATCTAATATGTATCTACGATGGCAGCGCATACTGTTGCCTGACGGAGGCCAAGCGATGGGGTGCAATTAAGTTTTCAATATAGATCAAGTGCAACTTGAATAATGTTTGTAACCTAAAAATAGGATACATTCTCTTGTGTACCATATAGTAATTCAATATTGTAATGTCTCCATGAGTGTTAACTAAAATTTAGTATTGTTGTAAGCACTTGGGCACAATAAAAATTGATTTTCATGAGCTTCAAAATAAGAGGACCTTAGAATCAAGTCAGATAGTATCAACTGTTTTAAAGAAGTCATTAGTCGCTCACGATGAGATTGGAATTACGTAACGTTGTGAAGGCGGACGCATCGCCGATGCCCAATTTAAGCAATTGACCTAACAGCTGAAAGAACCGAAGCATCCAGATATGATCATTATAATATTGCTATTCGTTGCATAGACCATCACTCATCACTTCACGTGATATACGAGCGAGCAGTTGCACTAATGTTAAGCTGGACTGGAGTATGTGGCGCGTTTTATTAAGCCGATCACTACATTAGGGACAAGAAGAAATAGGCTTGCATACTATCTTAAATGCATGCGGTTCCGCTTACTTCAGAGGTATAGAGTCCCATTATTAAAATTGTTATTGGGGTGTTAGCATGATCTATGAAAAATACATTAGAGTAAAACGATAAACGATGAGGGCAACGGATATATGAGGACAATTTTCGATTCATATGTTCACTTAAAGGCTGCAAATTAAAAAAAAAATATGCACTGACATAAATGGGTACAAAGACACGCACGTAGTGCGGCAGAAGTTAAGCGTCATGATAGTAGTGGTTATATCGGTGAATATAGCCTGAAAGTTCAGTAGACAACAATTCTTGAGCGTATTGCATGAGATTGAAATACTGGGTAATATCATTGGTAATTTACTTACGAAAGATGAAGATAAAACCTGGTGACTGATATCTATGTGACGCAAATATTTCATAATTCTCCCCCAAAAATACCCTGAACAGCTTAGAGTTTATTTTTTTCTGCACAGTTAAGTAAAATAAATTTAGAGTGAAATTAAGAACATTCTTATACATATATTCTTTACCAAATATAGTTATAAAACTTGCTATAATGCTATAATTTAAGCAGAATGAATGCGTACGCTGCTAAAATATTGCTAAGGATAGTTACATAATTATCATAAAGTATATACTAAATAATTCTCAGGCCTCAAAGCTTAGCGATCAAGCACGAAACAGCCGCTGTTTGCTTACAGTCACGCAACTCTAACTTACTGGGTTATACGAGAGTTATGTTTGAAGTAAGCACCGTTTCCAAATTCCAGCTTGGCGGCGCTGCGTTTGGTATTCCGCACGCGTGTAAAGTTTGCCTGCAGCTGCTGGCAAACTGCAGGCACCATGGCGGAAACATTTTACCTTGTTAACGTTTGTATTTGAGAATTAAAATACCTATGCCGAATCAGAATTCCACCGATTATATAATGTGATTGGTGATACGTTTTCTTACTGCTAGAGAGTTGAAAAAGGCTGAAATTCATCATCAGATTAGTGAAGCTTTGGGATAAAACATTATTATCATTATTGCAAGTAAGTATTAGCGTTACTTGAATACCCAACTGTATGAAAACTATCGCATCGCCTAAGGTTTTGGTTAATGTCGCTTAATTAACAAGTAGTTCTTTAATCCTCGGGTTTTTTATCGTTGTCTTTTGAGCAGACGTCTTACTTCTCAAACAAAGTATTACCATTTCACTCTTTAACAATAGTTAGTTTCTACTTACAGTACAAATGCAAACCTTTATCAGTCGTAGTAATCCTAACTTTCATCAAAAATACTCTAATTAAAAAAAAGATGCACAGGCATATATGACTAAATTGGAGTACTGCAAAAAATGTCAGCGTATCTTATCTGTGATCACTGTGATTGTGTAAATACTTGCACCATCAGGATTAGAAATAGATTAGGGCCCTAAACATCCGGCGCTGCGTGCCTCCGTTTGCTGTACGCTGGATTCAGCAATGAGGAAGGACCCTGGTTCCATCGCTTTATTTCATTTTCATTACTTATTTTATTTATCTATTTATTTAGGTATATTTTTTTAGAAAATCACGATTTGTGTCAGGGGCCCATCACTTCACAGTGGTGACGTTTAAGCGCCATTCTTCACTTGTGTCGGTATTTTATCACCTGATTTGGGTCGGTTCTGAATTCATTGCTGCCTACTCAGTAGCAATACTTTTACGTTCGCAGCTCACACTCCTTGTATCGCTGGTTCGGCGATAACCCAGGCACGCGAGGTCTTAGCTGATCTAGGTGTGCTTACTCGGCAGTTGTGGGCATGCACTGCGCCGTAGTGGAACTTGCCTTCCTCAGAGATGTAGAGATGGGGTGGGAGGGGTCATATGGATCTTCCGTAAAATTGGCGCCTTAGTTCTTGAAGACCCGTAGTTGACTGCAGCTGCACTTACTTCTCTGAGGTCAGTGGACCTATATCCGCAGCACAAACCAGTGCATGTAGGTTTCCCAATTGAGGGTGCGGTCAAAGTTGACTTTACAATGCTTTTTCTGATCTCCCAACCCCAATCTTTTCCCAGCAATCAGACGCTCCCAGCATATCAGTGGGCCGGAGAAGCAATGCAAAGACTAGTGTCAAATTCTTATTTGGCAATGTTCAGAGCATAACAAATAANCAAACCAGTGCATGTAGGTTTCCCAACTGAGGGTGCGGTCAAAGTTGACTTTACCTTTATCAGGATATTGGTCTTGTGGTGCAGGCGTTCAAGTCCACAGTTATTTTTTATTGTGGTTCTGCCTACATAGTACTGGCGATCCTCTATTAATGCGGTCTGTCCGGACCGAGACTAGTCGCTATTAATGGAATGTTACTCAGACTTTTATTTGCAGTGCTAATTGAAATGTTGTTTGCAGAAGTTCTAATACGCTTCTCATATGTTTTTATTGCTCTAACTGTACTTTCAATTATGTTAAAGAACTTTGCAACTTCTGACACTTTCTACCTTCATCACATTTATTTAAAATGCTTATCTTTTTTGGAATTCTTAGTTTATTCCTGCACTTTTTTAGAATTCACTACTGCAGGAGCCATTTTATACACAAATGCAAAGAATTATGCAACCACTGTGATGTAACCGACTTAACTTGCGCATGAGAAGTCATGTCTGAACCAAAAAGTTGCGTTATGATACCGCGTAAAGGGATTCAGCGTCACACGTAAGATACCGGGACAAAATTTTTGCCGCTATAATGGGTAATCGCTTGAATGAATGCCGCATTAATGGAGGATTGCCAGTAGACCATTTGGGATTAGACGTCTTTTCACATCCGCATGCGCAATCATAAATAATATGAGCTTCACCGTAACAGCTCAGACCTCCGCCTGGCTACACAATGCGGAAAGGCAGCATGGTAGACAAGTAAACAATCACACAAACGGGTCATCACCATAATCCACTCGTCTGCTCCTCGTGAGACTCCTACCAGTCCCTGTAAATTTTATGAAGATCCGATAATGAGTTTTTCAGTTATGTTGGTTACAGACAGTCGGAGAGACAAACAAAACCAAGGAAACACATTAACTCCTTAGCCAAGATAATAATACAATAGACTGCACATACCGTAAAGCTAAGAGCTCTAGTCCATGTGCTGGTTCACTTATACACGACTGCACTTATTCCTTCTCTGATTGCCGTTGGTTTTAAACAACTCGTCCGCCTTTGCATGTGCATTTCCCTACATGAAATACCCAAAACACACCTTCAAGAGGTGCATACAACTGCAAAAAAATTGGCCAGTGGTCATTGCGATGAGGTACAAGTTGAGTCGTTTGGATTTGACTCTAATTTTGGCTTTTAATGCAACAGAAGAAGGAAACGAGAGTGGAATATTAACGCTTTCACTCATCAGACAGGTATAATAATACGTAGAAGGGTTAGAGCTTTCAAAAATGGCTATGCAAATGCTCAAACTGAGGAATATCAGGCGGCAGACTTCTATGAATAGAGCATTCAATAGAGTATGTGTAGGGTACGATGCGATAAGCGCTTAATATTGACAAAAATGAGACAGAAAACATATTGAATTACAGGCCTTCATACAAATAAAATTGGTGAAAACCTTATACCTGTTTCATTTTTAATTCAAAACGGCACTAGCTTAGAAAAAAAAAACTTTCGGACTAGTGTATGTCAGTGTTGCAACTATCGATCAAAATTAATATATATAACAAGGGAGACACACACGTAATCCAAAATCACTAAACGAATGAAAAAATGGCACCGTATCAATGTATATCTTCTTATTTTCCTGTAACTGACAAGAGTTCGCTGCAGTTTATAACAAAATTTAAAGTTAATCCAATTAGACAAGAAGTATCCCTGAATTATTTACGTTAGAGCGTTTCGAACCTGCGCAGTTAATTGCAAAGCCGCATAGCTTTAAAGGGCAATAGATAAGAGCGCGTTTATTCGGTGTCTATTGGTGGCAGTTCCTTTGTCATTCGTCTAATGTGTCTGACATTAACTGTCATTTATAAAAAAATGTTATATTGTTTTCCCACGATTTTGCCTCTTGTTGCCTACGCGGCCAACTGGAGGACTTCTTTATCGGCGAGGCGGTTCCCCGAGGCTGGCAACTACATCTTATAATAAATGCAAGCTTCGATGTCTACAGTGTTATATTATGCGGAAATTTTCTATCACGTTATAGCGTTTCGTTCTACTATTTCATTTCTCTTGGATGTTGCTCCCGTCAACGCCACATCCCACTTCTGGAAATTATTCATCTCCAAAGTGCAATGGATATATGAAAGATTAATTTATTACTCAGGTATTTTTCTCCTCAGCCTTAACTGTATCACACGGTTAGAAAACTACGGTTGATCTGCACCAACATGTTCTTAAGAACTCAATCAATAGATTAGATAGGCAGCAGTAGACGGACCAACAGGCCCATTACCAGAGTAACACCGGGACTTACGCCCCAATCTTCTATGGGCTATTGCCATTATGTTAGCTTGTTATAGATGACAGAGGAAAGAAGAAGAAGAAAAGAAAAGGAAGATCTCAGCCACGAGAATAACTTCTCTTGGTGCTACGAAAAAGTAAGAAGTAAAGGACTCCTGCAAAATTACAGACCAGTACTGTTGACATCATAGCAGTGGGGCTCACCATGTGAGCATATGATGACAGCAGCGCAACAAGATACATGTCCTCACACTAAAAGTTTGAGGATGCACACATATGTTGAATAGCGCCTGCTGTTGATATTAGCAGTAGCTAGGGCTTACAATCGTATTGCTGACAAAGGCACATGTATAACCGCTTGTATTTTCTCTCTTTCCGCAAATTATTATGCGGCTCAGTATATTGTGAAGGCATCAAACACAAAAAAATAGTTATCAAAGATATTGGTAGTTACAGTAATGAAACATAGGTCGTGGATTATTAATTACGGGGCACAATCGAGTCACGAACCAAGTTTCTTATGGCATTCGTGTGACGTACACTACTTAAATAGAACTTCTTGCTTTCCATCTTACGTTGCGCATTTTCAACCTTATTTTTTTTTCCTGGAGGGGGGGGGGCGGAATCTCAATTTTTGATAATTCTTCCTATCGCACGCAATCACGAATTCTGTGCTTCGTTTGTTTTAAAGGAAATATTGCCGCTCGTTAACACTCGCGTTTTGCAGTCACCGCAAACCGTCTTATAGAGCCGTTGTTAGCTCAGAGTCCAGGCTCTAAGTGGGTGTCTGCGTAAAATTCTCTTTCACGGCTCTACCATGTATTTTTCCATTCCATATCTTGAGGACATTAAAAAAAATTTTTGGGTAAAACTCTCGCCACTGGTACATTTTTGAGTGGGGGGGTGGGCGGCATGAAGAGGCCCAAAATTATCAATTGTGGACTGAACGAATAGAACTCAATGAAATTGCATGCTAGAATAAAAACAATGACAGTTTTGGAATCCTAGAAACATTCCTAACAAAACTATGAAGCTGGATTCTTCATTTTTGCCCTCATTATATCTTTTTATCACAGCTGGATTTTGCATTTTCTATTACGTTGCCATCCCTAACTAAAATATAAGTGGAAAAACAGTACAGGGAGCTGTGGTTAACAAATATTTTGAGGGCAAAAGTGGAACATGCGGCTCTGTAGTTTTATTATGAATGTTTCAAAGATTCAAAAGTGTCATTGTTTTTATTCTAGCATGAAAACTCATTGAGTTCTATTCGTTTGAAATTTCCAAAATACATATTCTGAGCAGGTTTCAGAACAATCAGTCAATAATTGATAATTTTGCTGCCCCCCCCCCCCTATGCCCCCCTCAAAAATGCACCAGTTGCGAAAGTTCTATCCAACACTTTTTCAATGTGCTCATCATATGGAATAGGAAAATACATGGTAGAACCGTGAAAGAGAAATGTACACAGACACCCCCCCTAGAGCCTGGACTATCAGCTTCTGTAACTTGTGCGTAGTTGAAACTTAAAAGTGCACTCCTAATGAGACTGACCAATAGTTATTGAATCTGAAAGGAATATTCAATTGGTATTTACACTAAACTAAAGGCTCTGAATAATTTTAAACGGATAAAGAGGTGATAGAAACTACTAGGGATAACTTACTTGAAACAATAGTTCGTTACATTAAGAGCTAGAGAAGCACTGTCAGATCAGAGCCCATATACTTACATCAAATAAGGCAATAACGGAAAAAATCAAATTAATCCTCAAACCAGGATTTTCCTTTGTATATCGCCAAAGGCCACAAACAACAGTTCTCCTAATTGATAAGAAGATCCGTTCGTAATTATTTTAGTTATGCCCAGACAAATACAATGACAAATATTTAGAAAAGCATACAAATTTATGAACCGAACATCACA